>CM076244.1:737500-983881 GCA_038380765.1 Odontothrips loti | reverse complement strand
TTAAAAGTCGACGGTGTGGCGGGGCTGACGTTGTTTCACCGCGAAAAATCATTGACAAGTCAAAACTGCATGTGATATTGAGGGTGATATGGAGGATTTGGCCCGGAGCCCTCTGGGCGCCACATGGGCCAGAAGGGGGGGGGGATAGCGCCACCCCATTAGCCCCCCCCTGCCCCTCGGAGCCGCGCCTGATCCCAAGTGGCACTCGCACCAGGGCTGGGAAACTCTGGTCAAGGGGGGATTCTGCTAAATTTTGTGTTGGGCGAGCCACGTGACTCACCTGACCCAATCGGGGAAGAATCGGAGAAGAATCCAAGAGCCCAGACGCAATTTTTCCTTTCATCCCCTCAGCCCTGCACTCGCCCCGTGCCATCACCCATGCCGATTCGCCCCCCCCCCCCACCCCCATCCTCCCCCGTTGCTACAACCATTTGGAGAACGCAAGATATAGGGGAGGGGGGGGGAATTTGATACACTTTTTCCGTCGTATCCTCTGCTTTTATTTTTTCTACCATGTCGGGAGCGGTTCAAAATCGGAGGCGTGCGCGCGCGCGCAGTGGAGTTAGCTCCAATCGGCTTCTTCTGTCGTCTGTCGTCCAATCCTTCTGCTCAGCCAAGAACCGAAGTCGGGTCAGAGTGCTGCTCGCTCTGCCGCTCGGGTTGTGCCAAACAAATCAACTACGGCTTCCCGGACGTGTCATGTGCTCGTGTGTTCGTGTGATTTTTGTTCGGCTTGAATGCGAATTTTATGTAAAGGCAAGTTTGTGTTTACTGCTAGCCCTTGCATTTTGGCTTCAAGATACATTCAATTTTTAGCGAAGTTTTATTGTCAACTTTTATTATCTGTAGTTATGCCGTATTCGAGCGTGTCCCAGCGGGGTATCATTGCAGGGCAGCATGAGTTGGGGCGGACCCCACGAGAGAGATTGCCCAGCAAGCCCCAACGATCGACAAGCATTTATGCATCAACAGTGTAACTCGGCAAATGTCTGTATATACATGCACATACACGCATATATTCGTGTATACACATGTATGCAGCTACTGTATAATTCGACAAAGGGGTCGTCCTTCAAGGATGTCGGGGTATTTTCAGACGCTTTTTTAACCCCCTCCCCCCCTCACGTCCACTTACATGTCCGGTTTTAGAGAACCCCCTACCCCCCCCGCCCCCCTGGACGTCCGGATTTCAAAAAGAGCCATTTGTGTGTAAAAAAATGTTTAGCATCTGCCTTTTTAATAGGGTTAATTTTTCCGAAAGGGTGTGTTCAGAGTGGCTGTGTGCATTTTCAAAGATGCTTAAGCATGTGGGGGACGCACTGGGGGGAAATAGCCTTATTTTGGCCGCATTTACGTGGGCGTCCGATTTTGTGGAAGCCCCCCCCTCCCCACCACGTCCACCCATGTCCAGGTTGTAGGACCCCCCCCCCCTCCCCCTAAAAGCCCGGACATCGCTTTATGGACGACCGATAATAAATATATACACACGCAAATGTACAGGCGTCTGCGCACGTGTATATACGTTTATACACGTGTATATACGTTTATACACGTGTATATACGTTTATACGTGTATATACGTTTATACACGTGTATATACGTTTATACACGTGTATATACGTTTATACACGTGTATATACGTTTTTACGTGTATATACGTTTATACACGTGTACATACGCTTATGCACGTGTATATACGCTTATGCACGTATATACACAGATTGTTGTCGAGTGGCGCTAATGCTGCATAATTTGAAGATATAGTGTGTTCACACACACGAGTAAATGCGTGTGTATATGCTTACTATTTGTCTTGGGAAAGTTGTATTAAATTACTTTTTCTGCATATAGGCGTGTATATACACACATTTTGTATTTTTGTAAACACATACTTTTAGACACGTATATACGCGTGTGTTTACTTTGATTTCTATCATTACAGGGTCAAAGCAGCCAGGATTAAATGTTGTGTGAGCGCGGAGAAGGCGGCCCTTAGCGAGGCTCAGATGGAGCGCCGACTAACGTGGTGCCTGGAGCGTCGTCAGCTGGAGTCAAGATTGGGGTCTTCCAGTATTCTCGGACTAGAAAAGTCACCGGTCTAGCCAGGCAGCGAAGAAGCGGGTCTGGCGGCGGCGTGGTGATCGGTACTGTATCACTAACCTCATAACGAAACTTTAATTGCTTTAATTGTTTAGTGCTTATGACAGGCCTATCTTTAAAGTGGAACAATTGCTCACAATCGCAGAACGTTGCACTGTAAATAATTCCCTCACAGAGTTCCTCACTTAGTGTTCGCGCCCGTTTCCTTTTGCAAATATTCGAAATATTGTTCTAAAAACACTTTCATTAGGATAATTTCGCGTCAAACAAAGCTGTGCCACAGTACGTATCGTAAATACCACTTTCTTTTTGCAGGTATGAGCCTGAGTACGTCACCCCCCAAAAAAGTCAGTGGAGGGGTCACCACGATGGTGTCAGGGAGCAGTTTCAGAGACCCTTGGCGCTGTTGCCCTGAAAACCGACTGCCCTCCACACATGGGTGGAATGAGCTACCGGGACGACGTCCTCCGGTGACTTTTTGGTTCCTGCCATGGAGGAAAGAATTGGCGAGGCTGGTAATCTCCAATTCATCCAAGACAACGCGCCTATCCATACGGCTGGGATCGTCAGGGAATGGTAAGCAATTAGCTAAGCGATAGCGAAGCCCTTTTCTTCGTGTGGGACTGAAAAAAATTCGGTCTCTTCGTCTGTTTGTCCACACGAATTGTTTTGCACCAAAGCCAGGAGATTCAAGGGTCTTGCTTGTGATCATTAGGAATGGAACACTAGCTCCCAGCTCCTCCCGTGAAACCCTGATCTGTATGCATGTCGTATGTGACCCGTATACTAACTGTATGTGTACATAGCAGTTACTGTGTATGTGCAGTGTATAAGATGGATGTATGCGAACATCAAGTCTCTATACATGTTCCATCGGCCACTATACGTATACGGCTGTACTATACTTCTACATACAAATGCATTTATTGTACCCATGTCTGTACCCATCTGTGCATACAAGCCAGTGGATATTCACATTAAGTCAGTGTATACTTTCACTGTGTCTGTATCGGTCTTGTATACATGGACAGGTGTAAAGGTAACGTCCACGTTGCCGTATACAGTTTACGGGACTGCATACAACGGGTGAATGCAAACATCAAAGCGTTCCATACACCTCCCATACACTCTTGGGTGCGACATCCAGTTATCGTATGCAGCTAAGAGGATTGCATACAACAACCCAATACTAGCATCAAAATGTTCCATACACTACCCAACACATCCACATTAGAGGTGTGCGAACAGCCCTTGTTCAAGATTCGAGCGAACACGAATATTTTAATCAAAATTCGAACCGAACCGAACAAAATCAATTTTGCTCGAAACCGAACCGAACAAGTAGCTGTTCGGCTCGGATACGAACACATCCGAACAAAAGTCTGTCTCTTTTGTACGATTAAATGTAAAGAAAAACTGACAACTTCTTGTAGACCGCGGTTTGTGTTCAATGGCGAACGCACATTTCCAAAGTTTTCGAACAGCTCGCGTCCGAACACCTCTCGTTCGCCCCCGATCGAACAAGTTTTCTGTTCGGTTCGTTCATGTTCGCTCGGATTCGGACATGTTCGTACATCTCTAATCCACATCCGGTTGTTGCATGCAGTTCATAGGACTGCAAACAGTATAGCTGTAAATGCACTAAGGAACATCTTTGAACGCGTTGCAGGCAAGTTGCCGGCTATGGATGATTTTCATCGTGCCCCAAGCAGAATTCAGGGTGTCGACTGGAAAGCAACTCAGTAGCCCGTAATCAAAATGACATCCTGTTCCCCGTACGCTAAAATCGTTTGATATCGGCCGGAAAACCAATCGAGAGGCGTTACGTAATTTACGAACGGTCCTGAAGATAGTCATTTCATCGAGCCTAAATGCTCCCGTTCAAGAGAGTAGAACGCCGTAGAATGAAAGGTATTTCAAAATCGATTTTCGATATAAAAAGTATTTTCATGTATGAAGAGACTGTTTGCAAATACACCGCTTTACTTTTACCACAAAGTGATTATGTACATATGATTATGTACACACTACGTAGTGCAAAAACAGTGAGGATGACAAAGAATGGATGAGAAAAGGATGAGATGGGATAGCCATATGGATGACCCGAGGCCGAAAAACGTATGTTGCAGGGACCGTCCGTAAAACAAAAATCATTGCCGGGGAGTTGGGGTCGGCATGGTTTGCAGCGACAAGTCAGTCTATGAGTGTCCTGAAAGATACATTGCGGTCGGAGCGCGCTCGCTCTAAAGAGAGTTTTCGTAGTGCTTAAGATTCAAGAAACACTCTTCATGTTAACCTATGAAACTCGGCTGATAGTGAACGGATTAAAAAAACCAGGGTACCATTCGATTCGCAAAGGTCTGCCGGAACCGATTATCATAGGTGGTAGAAAGGCTCTGCCGGTGCGACGCGTTCAAAATGTGATCATTTTGGCCCCAAAGAAGTGCGTCCAGTACCCTAAAAATGTGTTATATTTTACGTAGGGTAAGGCTAGGTTAGCTCAAGGTTGGGCCTTAGCTCACGAAATGGCCCCCCTTTCTCCCCTGTAGCAACCCGCACGCACGTCGTGCTGCCGCAGGTGCCGGTGGACACCACTTCTGTCGACCCCAAAATTTAAATATTCACTTCCAGTTCAAAACGAAGAAGAGAGAGGAACTCCCCCTCCCCCTGTGTGTGTGTGTGTGTGTGTGTGTGTGTGTGTGACTTCATGTTGTCATGGCAACATTTCGAGGTACACAAAAGCTATCCCAAACCCTTGAATCTGAGTAGTTAGTGGCTTGAAAGGAAGATTAATGGCACTGAAGCTGGCAGTAGATGCCATTTTATCGTCTAAAAAAATTGCTGAAGAGGACTAGACAGAGAACCCGATCAAATGTGCACTCTGTCCTCACATACTGACTTCGAGGAGAGAACTGGTCTGTCATGTGGAGGACCATGTAGCTGAAGCAGCGGTAAGAAATGGTATTAATGCTTCATGTATGAACGAATGAAACTGAAACTCGTATTGTTATTTGTTTTAGGCTTTACCTCCCCAAGATCATGAATCATGTGATATTTCCCTATATCGGAACGGACACGAACTCATACTTGGGAAAATGCTGAGGTGTTTCGCATGTGGAGACACATTTGATGAGCCACGCTTCCTTCTTGCATGTCTTTTCAATCACCTTGAAAAAAGGTATAGCTCCTTTTTCAATCATCAATCAATTGTTTATCATTGTGGTCACCTGTGTGTGTGTGTGTGTGTGTGTGTGTGTGTGTGTGGAGTGGTTTGCATTGTGAAAAGAAAAAAAAACCATTGTTATTATGAATCCATGTTAGTAAAGAATGCTTTATAAACCACGTATGCTTCTCATTTATCAATCACAACTGTTCCAAATACCAAAGAAATGAGAAGATGGAGACCAACGCAGAGAAAAAAAACACACACACACTTGATTCAAATCCGGTGTCCTGCTCTCTTCTTTTAAAATTGAGTTCTAATTTCAATGTCATAAAGCTAACTGGAGAACTCACAAAGGCCAAGCAAACACCTCCCCGAACAAGCACGGACAAAGAATATGACATGGGATAAAATTGACACTTATTTCAACCTGAATTAAACTCTACAAACACAAAACTTGACTCATAACTGAAGGCTAGGTTAGCTCAAGGTTGGGCCTTAGCTCACGAGATGCCCCCCCCCCTTCTCCCCTGCAGCAACCCGCACGCACGTCGTGCTGCCGCAGGTGCCGGTGGACACATGGGTGGGGGCCTTCTTGAGCACCAAGTGGAACGAGACCTAACGGAGCGAGATACGAACTTCTTCATGAGGAGAGACCCCCCCCCCCTGTAATAACCCCCGAAACCCATATTAAATGTCAAAATGGCCCCCCAGGTGCTGCAGCAGGTGCCGGTGGGCAAAAAGGGGGTCTTCTTGATCACCAAGTTGAACAAAGACTAACGGCGCGAGATACGCGTTTCCACTGCTGCAAGCCAGCGATATTGAAAGTGGGCTAAGGGTTGGTTAGCTAGGGTACCCCATCCCCTTGGGGGCAATGTCCCGCCTTTTGCCTACGTACAGGCGGAAAACTTACGCCGATTGCCTACATTTCCGGGGCCCTCCGTGTGCTGTCCAGTGCGGTGCGGGGTGCGGTGCGGTAGAGGGGGGGTAGGTGCTATGGTGGTCTAGCTGGGTGGGGCACGGTGGGGTGGGGGTGGGGGGACCACTAGCAAGTACCGCTCGCGGAGTCTCGCTCTCGACGCCTCTCTCCCTCTGCGTGTCTCTATGCACTACCCCATTCTACCGCGATTGGGCCACAACAGTGCTGGGACCTGAGACAATTATACAGAAAATCTTCCTGCAGTACTCCATACTTAGGTGAGTGAATGAACCTTTATTTGTACCAACGACGCCTCTAGTCGGGAAATAACAGAGGCGACGAGTAACGAACTCAGGGGTTGACCACTTGGTGGGACAGGCGGGACAAACCGCTCCTCTGACTACTTCGTGTTTACCTCCACGAGTCACCGGCAAGACGGTGACTTGAAGTGTTCTTAATCCCTGCGATTCGCTGGCGACTCAGATTTTAGTAATTGGCGCAAGCCGGTCATTTGTTCTTATAATACCGCGAGTGCCGCCGTGTCAACAAGCCGCGATGTAACCTCCCCCCCCCCCCCTCCCCACCCCCTGACACTCCGGTTCGACTCGTTCGAATCCGGCAGGCTCCAGTTTTCGTTAAGTGCACAGGGCTGGCCGGGTTCTCCGCATTCCAAAATAATATGCATGGGCTCACGTGAGCCTCCCCCTCCCCCACAACCCTTACACCCCCCTCCCCTCCCCACCCCATCGCAGCGCGCCCCATGCTGAATAAGGGATAGGCACGTCTCCAGTCTCCGACGTAAGGCTTTTACCCCACAATCCACAGTTGGTGCGTGTAGTCAGTCCTCTGTGCACATTTTTTTTCTCTCAGTTACGCGTGTCATTAATTTTATAGTGTTAATTCAGCGATAGACGTGAACTGCAAATTTACCACGCAGTGCATTTGTTCTTCAACTTCCGCTTCCAAGTCTCATTAGAAACGTGCCATGATAATAATTGGATGTTATTTGCTTACAGTGATGTTGCCTCTGATAGGCGCAGAGGCCCTGGAAGCCCTCCAGAACACCCCTCAGCGAGTCGTGCTGTGGGTGGGTGGGGGGGAAGACTGGCGGCCGGCGGTTTTCAAGGCGGCAAAAGAAATACAGAGAAGACAGAAATCGGGGAAGGTGGTGACCAGCGGCACTCCCGCCCAAATCTGTAAACGATGCGCAGTGTAAGTTCCAAAAGGCCCGATGGGGTATCCAATATTTTCATCTGAATTCGTCCGTCTTGTTAAGCATTCGCTGCATATGTCCTTTTTAAGCAGTTTTCCTTACAAAGATCTTCCTTATAAATGCGAATCTTGTTAAAGGCCATTCCTTATAAGGAAGCCCCTATCAGATGCTTAACACTATCGGGACTTTCCAAGACTGATGACTTTAAGGAATAATCGTGCTTCTGAAGTATTTTGAGAGTGTATAGATTGTTTCGTGTTTTCATTTCGCAGGGGGATTGTTGAGCCCACCACCATGATATCAAAGGCCTTCCTCAGCAAGGTGTTCGGCGTGCGGACTGAGGCGTGGGTGAGCACGGTGTTGCTGGTGCGGTCGGGACAGAGCCAGGAGGAGTGGAGGAGCTGCGACCCTCAAGTCAAGCACATCTTCTGGTCGACGTAAGTCGGAGCACGCTGCTTCATTCATTCATTCGTTCACTCATCCATTCATTCATTCCCACATCCATCCATTCATTCATTCACCCATTCACTCATTCATTCATTCATTCACTCGTCCATTCATCCATTCATTTCTGATGTTGCAGAGCCGAGTGGGACCTGGCTCAGGAAGCTCTGGAATACTACGAAGTCCATCTGAACCGGGCGCTCAGCCCGGAGGAAATGAGTGGGGCTGGGGACGCCGCGGTGCGGCTATCTAAGGCCTGCGGCCTGATCCTCACGTCGGGGCGTAGCAGCGGCCGATGCCTCTCGATCAACTCCTCCCTGGCCACCGTACTGCGGGCGGAAAGGGAAAGCCGCGCAGCGCGCGCAGTGCGGTGCCGCCGTGAGGCAGAGGCGCTGAAAAGGTGAGAACACGTCACTAGTTCTACCGGGCTGCCTGTCGCCCAATGGTATTATTTGCTTTCTACAGTACGTTTTTCTGCACACCAGTGGCAGCAGCAGCAGCAGCCCACAAATCAGCCCCAAAATTTTTTATGGACCGGCCAACACCCCTCGTCCCCAGATTTATCTGGCCCCCCCCGAATTCACCAGGGTGAGTTATTGCCCTTTAAAACAACGGCTGCAACTGAGCGCTTATTGCATGTACCAAGTGTCCCATTTGCCCCATGACGAGGACAACTTGCTCTGCCTCTTTCTCTCTCACGCGTCCGGCCGAGACGGAAAGAGACAAAGCTAGTGCGTTGCGGGCTTGCCTACCTTTTCCGTGTCACTGATTTGTGACTGATTTCTGTGTGTCAAGGTTCGGCCTGGTTGGGGCTCCTGGGATCTCCGGCGGGCAGGGCCGAGACGGTTCCTGGAGAGAGCCACCGCCGTCGGCGCCAGTGCCGCAACCCTCAAGAGGCTGGTGCCACAAAGGGCGTGGCACCGAGTGGAGGGGTACTTGGCGCGGCGCTTGGCGCCACGCGTGGCGGAATCTCTGCAGGACGTGGACCAGGCAATACCCACCCCCACCATGTCCCCATCCGGCGTGGAGGAGATGTTCCTGCCCATTGCTGTGCACCGTGTACGTGTGGTGCGCCCTCAGAGGGCCACCCATGTATGCAACATGCAAGTGCGTACACGCTACTTGAAAGGGTCTGCTTTCTTCGTATTTTTCCTTGTCTTATTCTGCTTTTACAAACTTGTCGTCAGGGAGAGGAGGTGACAATCCCTGCCTTCCACCCTATTCACTACATGGGTCGGGGACTGCTGGGTGCCGCCCAGCCGCCGACGCTGGCCGCTCCTGTGTGTTGCTGAAGCAACTTAAAATCTTTTAAAATGCAAAACAAAGTCCTATTCTGATCTCTGAGCAGGAGTAGAATTTGGCCATAGCCAGGCTGGTCATTGCCTTTCTTATACTCTTCTTGCCATCATCATACCGCTTACTAGTGTAAAGTGTGTGACGTACTTTTGCCCTTTTGAGCATGACAATGCCTACACCTAGATTGGCTTCATTGAGAACTGTCTGCTCTCGATGACTTAAGTCATTGAAGTTTAGTGGCTTGCCAAGCATTCAGAGTCAGCTTGCTTTGGTGCCCATTGCCTTTCATTGCGAGCATTAACAATGTTCTGAAGAACAGCAACTCTTTGAGCAATCTTCATATTATTAATGAGTTCCCTACCTAAATGTTTAGTCCCATGAATGTTAGCTGCAATGAAACCATTAAATGACTCATAAATGAATCCTGCTGTAGACCACAAATTTCCCCAACGCCTAATGAGCTCACCAAGATGCAATAATGTGTGAACATTATAAGTATAGGACGTTGGTTCATAAAGCTCTCCAACATCTCGCACAAATGACCTCAACATAATCTCAGCACGTGTTAGATCTACTTCAGATATTGGATCTTGCAGAAGAATGTGCATTGCACCAACAAGTAACAACCAATGTTGAAAATATTTGGCTGGCATAAAGTTTTTGAACAATGGCAAAGAAAAGTACAATAATAAGGAGCGAAATTCGCTTCCTTTCCAAAACTTGAAGTCTTTCAGACCACGAGGCACTCTAGTTTTGAAATCAGGAACCCTTATCCCAGCAATGAAATCATTAATTTCATTAATTTTATCACCTATAAACCATGGTCCTTTCTTGAAAAATATTTTAAAAAGAAAATACTTGACAACACCTAAACAAATCAGATGGAGGTACTCAGCAGCAATGCACTTTCCTCGATCTAGAAGCGGAATGTCAGAAACAACAGCATTGCCCACAACTCCTTTGCGTGGCTTTCCTCTTCTTTCAGCTAGTTCACCTTGCCTGTCCATTCTTGGTCCTTCCCGAAGGCGAGCAGATTCTTCTTGAAATAGAAAGCGTCTCACAAATATTTTTTTCTTTTTCTTTGTCTTGTTTCTTGTATTTCCTTCATTTTCATCTTCATTTTCTTCAATGGGAGGCCTTATTTGCTTGGTCTTCTGCTCACAAGTGTTACAACCATATCTTGAGTTGTGGTTTCTGTTTCTTACAACAATAGCTTTCGCTGGGTCATCAGCAGACAAGACAGGGGCAACTGCTTTAGAATTATTGACTGTTTAAGAAGAAGGATGAACCCATGAGACACCATGAGTCCACAGCTTCAACAGAGTATCTTTGAAGGGTTTCAAAAACACATTCATATTGGGTTTTGCTTTCCTACATAAACACCACAAACAAGCATATATGAGGATCTTAGTCGGGGAGGAACTTTACAATTGGTAGCTAAAATAGGCCAAATTTCTTCTCTTGAGTTTTGGGACTTCGAAAGACCATCAGTATTCCACATTAAAATAATGTCAGACGGACCAACTAATTGACTCTCAACATCCTTGTACAAAGTTCCATCACGTACATCCGATATAAAACCATCCTGTCTTGCATAGTGCTGATCATAATAATCCATTACTGTTGCCAGACTTCTGTGCTCAAACATATGTTTTAACTGATCTTCTATAGAAATTAAGTAGAATTAACTAACAGTACTTTCCAGACATTTGTTAAAATCGTTACTTTCATGCTCCACTACTTGCAAACAACCATCACAATATAGATACTCAGTGTCAGAGTAAGACGCAGTTAATTTTTCTAAAGTACGCAGTGCAGCCCTGCCAGAAGACGGAAGTTCATTTGGTTTTGGAAGCAATCTTTGTACTAATTTTACATTCTTGTCTAAACTACTTTTGGTCCAGCTTTCCTGAAGATACAGTTTAAAAATCTCGAGGAGTGCCTCATAAGCAGTCATATCAGACCGTTCATATAGACTGTAAACACTATCATCACTGGCACTGTCACTTATGCTGCTGTCAGCATCACAATCACTACTGGAAGAAGCTGGACTGCTGTTTGCATTGCCATGGTCTGCCTGCACTGTTCTTCCACCTTCACAGGAAGATAGAGACAGTGTGTCACTGCCACTTGTGTCACTGCCACTTGTGTCACTATCTGAATTCTGTGCTTCACTACTTTCAGATGAAGATGATGATGCATCTTTCTCATCAGTCTGGGTGCGCCTTGATGCCATTTGAGATGTACCTGGGTCTACAAAATAGTGATTTGTATCAGTGCTTCATTAAGTTTCCTTACTTTCGATTGCAAAGAATTTCTTGAAAACTGAAAATGAACAGACAGAGTATTAGCAGAAGATGAGTTATAACACACGTAATAATCCTATTTAGCATTATTGTACCTTTTTGTCACGCTGTCTATTACGCTTGGTGATGTAGGAGAGGAATCTGAGCTTGCAGATTCCAGAGAGGGACAGGCAGGTACTGGTGAGGAACATGGGGAAACTCTTGGTGAAGACAATGGTGATCTCTCTACCCCAGCCATGATGTTTTAGATTGGGCGGCCAGCATACGAAGGAACAATCTTCTGTACTGAGAATTTAAAAAAAAAAAAAACATAAAGCGAGCGATTTTGTAATTTTTCTTTCATTAGTTCAGAGCATCGGAAATATAGCAGCTAAGAAATGCATCCAACACTTACTTTTAGCACCGCACCTTCTTGAAGTGTTAGCATTGACTCAAACTGATTCCCATCAGGATAAAGCTAATTTTATTTAAATGTTTAAAATCCAGGCGATGTCTTTCGGGAAGACTCGCCGTCTGTCAGATTGTTAGTAGACGATAGAGCCATCACTGCACTGGATATATTTTATTTACATAAGAAAAACAGTTAATCGTGTATGCGGGGCCTTGTGATTTTTTTGGTGATCTTTAGTAAGTCATTCGCTTGACCCAGCGTATTCGATTTCGAAAAGTTACACCCTACTGCCTAGCCGAACGGACTAGTCACCGAGCTACAAGTCCCCTCTAAAGGTAGGCAGAGGGCCGCACGCAGCCGCGTCGCTGGCACCGCGGCATATCTTCAAAAATCGAGACATCGCATGATTTGTTTGAGCGGTAAGCAACAACAATGTTCATACCATTTTGATTTTTTTTTATTTCTATTTCTTTGTCATTAGTCTGAACTCAGTTTAACATCATTTTCCCCTTTCTCCTTACTGTCGTGGGCAGGGTCAAAGAGGGCGGGATCCACATGTAAGCCACAGGCACGTGACTCGTCAAGAAGGCAATTGAATCCCTCCCAACATTAATATTCAAACCAAGAATTCTGCTGTGAATCAGGTGGAGCGCCACGTACCATCACAAGAATCACCCGTGCAAAATTAAGTTCCTTACTTCCAATCTATATTGTACTCAGTTCAGCTTATTGTTAGTGCAGTAATTCGCCTCTCGTGTCAAGCAATAGAATTATAGAATGTATTTATTATTTGTCAATCTAATTTTTGTATTCACGAAATCTATCTGTAATACTTTAATCTTTTTCACGTGCTCTCTTATCTTTAGTCCTATTTTTCAGAGCAATAAGTTTATTCATTAAAGCTGAGTAAAACTTTGAATGCGTAGCCAAAGCCTATTCGTAAGTTATATTTTTAGACCAATACGTACGTTTGGTCACCAAAGCTGTCACGTGCTCTATCTTAATAATATTTTGTAACAACAATTAATGTGTCCACCGGATCTGTAATAGGCCCGGTCATGGGCATGGGTGAATCGAAATTTTTAGTTCGACATATGGCAAAATGATGCCCGTCCTACTAGAAGGTCACAGAAAACTTTAATGGTGCCTACGAGGCCGTTTTGTTTACGAATAGGCAACCCGCATTACACATCCGATTTTCCTCCGGGCATCATTTTGCTATCTGTCGAACTAAAAATTTGGATTCAGCCATACCCATGACCGGGCCTAATCTGTAACCCTTTGATTTATTAAATATTATCCAATTTTAAAACTGTTGTTTGTTCTTGAATGCCCTTAACCTCAGATGGGTTTTAAATTTTTTTAAAGGCAACTGAAAAAGACCAAGGCGCGACCACCCTCCAGCTGATTGGTCCCGTGTTCGAGGCCGGAACGCATGATGACTAGGGTGGTCCAAATCCGCAAAGTGGGGTAAATTGTTTAGGGGTGACTCGTCAAAAGTTTCATTTTGACATTTAAAAACGGTGTGCAAAATCTGAAATTTGTCGGACAACATTTAGAGGTCGCGCAGCGCGCTCAAAGTTTCAAATTTCTCATTATTCACAAAATACCCTATTTTTCGGGGTTGGTACGTGTATCTTCAGACACACAAAATTTTCCTCAGAACAAAATTTACTCGCCATCGTGTCAGGAAACCTACAAAAAAATATCCGACCACCTGCGGTTGAATTTGTGTTACGCGGTTGCCTACCTCCTAGGCGCAACACTTATTTTTTCGTTGTAGTTAGTGTAGTAAGCGTGTGGTTCTGCTAAGAACAGCTTGGGTAAGTTATATTTTATGTTGAAAAATACTTTCTTTACTTTACGTTCGCTTTACTAATTTCCTGTCATTGGCAACTGTTACATAATGCCCTTGTTTTTGCTCGTCATTCTTGGTAAGTACATTGTTGAATTGTTTCGCTAATGCAACCCCCTTTCAGCAGCATCGTTGGTACTTAGCAAGTGCTTTACTAGATTGAAAATTCTGAGGTAGTTTTCACATTTGTCTCAGTGCTGTGGGTCTACATCACGAAAATCAGGTTCAACCTTTAACTTTGAACCTCTGATAGCAAAACCAGACAGGCTTCTTAACTGAGGCGTCGAGTTTGAGAATTAAGGCTTTGTATGCATTAGGATCATCTATAGGGTTCGACTTGATAGCACGAACTATGTTTTCCTTTTTTTTTCAAGCACAAGCGGCATTGGACGCCCTGAAGGCTGCCCTCACCGAGGCCCCTGTCCTGGCCTTTCCTGACCCTGACGGTGGCCACTTCATACTTGACTGTGACGCGTCCAATTTTGCCCTGGGTGCTGTCTTGTCCCAGGAACAGCATGGGCAGGAGAAGGTCATCGCATACTCACGATTCTCATGCAATCAAACAGATAAAAGAGATCGAGTAGCTAGTAATCTTAATTATGTGAAATCACATGGCCCCGCATACGCGATAATCTTGTTTTTCTGTTGTAAATTAAATATTTCGATTGTAGTGAAGACTCTACTAACATCTACTAACGATGCTCATGCAATTAAACAAAGAAGAGAGATCGATTAGTTAGTGATCTTAATTATGAGAAATCACATGGCCCCGCAGACGCGATTCTCTTCTTTTTCTGATGTACATTAAATGTTTCGAGTGCAATGATGGCTCTACTGTCGTCTGCAGCTTGAGGGCGACTGAGGCGAAGCGGTCATTCGCCGCTTGACGCCAGTGCCTTTATTTCAGCCTTGCCCGGGTGCGTTGAACGGGTAGCCATTGTTCCACTCCGACATACTACTCTGCGCGCGAAGGCATCCCCCCACCCTTGACCCTTTCCTCTCGCGCGGGACAACGCCCCGCCGCGTTCCTCCGCCTTGGTGATAACGCGTCTCGGGTCGCAACAATGCGTCTGGCCAAGGGACAGCGGCATCGGCCCTGGAGCCTAAGTCGAGCTTAGAGCTGTCCAGCGGGCACACCCCGGTCCTGCTAGAGCTGCCCCTCAGACAATCGCCCAGCCAATGGAGTGGTCGCCCTTCCTCGCGCCGCACGCTGCGGTACTCCAGGAGTTGCAGCTCGACCGGGCGGTCCTGCCGGATGGGACAGTGCTGGAGCGCCTACAGCAAAGAGTGTCCGCGGCCGCGCCCCAGCCGCCCATGCCGCAGCCCCCGGAGGCCCCCGTGCCTGCCCCGACCACGGGCCCAAATCGCCGCCCCATTTCCCCGGGCCGGAGATCTCCGTCACAGTGCACCGGGACGGCCAGCGTCGCCTCTTCTGTGCAGAGGCCATGGACACCCAGCCTGCGCCTGCCCCTGCTGCCCGGCAGCCGGCCAAACCCCCGGCCCCGGCACCGGCCCAGCACCGTCCCGAGTGCCGGGTCAACCGCGAGTGGCCAACGCCCCCGCACCACCACTCCGGACGACGCCGAGGGGGCCGCCCCCGGAACCCTCGAGGAGGCCGTCCGGGACCCGCCGCCTTCGTGCCCGCCGGCGGCGTGCACGCCAGTCTCGGAGTAAACGCCCCGGCAGCCGCGCTCTCCTGCGCCCATTGTCGCGGCGTGGGGCACTCAGCGGTGCAGTGCCCCTCTCCGGGAGGAGGCGGGGCCTCCTGGTGCCTCCGCTGCAGGACCCCGGGGCACCGTGCTCAGGCCTGCCCTCTCCCCCGTCGGCGAGGAGGCCGCAAGGTTCGTCGGCAGGAGGAGAACCGCATCCGGCGGGCGCAGGCCGTAGGGGACGGCAGGCCCCCGCCCCCAACCACCAGTGCCCCTGCCCCCGTCCCCCACCCCCTCCTCCGGACTCATGGGACGGTTGGAGGAGGACCTGCTCGGGGACTCCCTCCGAGGATCGGGGTCAGGCACGCTCTCCCTCACGGTGTCATCGGAAACGGACCTCATCAGTTTCAGTGACTAATGTATATAATGTAAACTCGCTGGGGGCTCCGCCCCCAGACCCCCGTGTAGGGCTACGCCCTGCTGTTTCTCCCTTTGGTACTGCATTTGGTAGTGTTTATGATTTCAAGCAGACCTGTTTTGCCCACCGGCACCTGCAACAGCACCAGAGGTCGGCTGGGTTCCTGGGATTGTTTAAGCAGGGACGGTTCTCGTGTTCCAGTTTGAAACACTGCACCTCCTAGCAGGTTACCATTCCGTTCCAGTAACTTCTGGTAACTTCTAGTGTTTTGCCTACCACCTGCCGCAGCACTGAGGGTCAATTTTGGCACTGTAACTTAGGTCAGGGGGTTGTTTCAGCAGGGCTCGGTTTTTATGTTCAAGGTTGAAATTCCACACCTTTAACCAGTTTGCCCTCCCGTTCGTCTCTCGTTCCCGTTCCTATATGTCCATGTTCGAAATACTGCAACCTCTAGCAGTTGGCCCTCCCGTTCCAGTGCCTGTGATAAATGAACCCATTTTATGTTCCAGAAGCGGGTGTGCCACAAGTATTCTGGCGAAGAGGACAAGTTCCTTTTGAGTTGCTTTTTAAACCACAGCGGAAAAAAAGCCGCATTGCAGATTATAACCGAGGTATTTGCATTAATTCATTATCTTTTGCTGCAGCGTGTGCAAGCAGGTATCTTACAATTTTTAATATTTCAGGATTTTAACGAAAAATTTGAATTGGACCAAACCCCAAACGCCCTATGGCTACACTTCAAGAAGGTCAGGGATAGTGAATCTCGGTTCAAGAGAGCAGCAGATCACCTGAAGGATGAGGAGGTAGAGAAGATCAGAAATTTCTAAAGGTGCTCCCACAATGTTGTCATGGCATGACATGACATGTCATGACATGATTTCGAGTGATGTCGCCCCCAGATCGTGGGGAGTGACATAGTATGCCGTGGAATGACATGCCATGACATGTCATGACATAGGATGACATGGTACCTTTTTAGCCGTTTTTTCACTGATTATCTTCAAAACTCAAGGAAAATTAGTAAAATTTGATACTCTGAGTTTAGCGGCGTTGCCATTTCGTTGCAAATACTGCCTTGTAACCCCAACTTTCCTGCCAAACAAGCTTGACATGGCTTGACATGGCTTGTCATGAAACTCCATGCGAACGGTACAACGAAACATATCACGTGTTTTGTGACTGGCTCGCAAATGCCACTGATTCTGTCAGTTCTGAAAATAAAAAATAAACTATATTCCAACAAGGATCTCGGAACATTCTATTATTTTTCCGCGTTTATCTTCAAACATCAGTTGTTGGAATACTTTTCCCACCGCGGTTCCGCCGTTCTCCGCCCGTAACTGCGATGCGATAGGCGCGAAGGTTGGCCGCACTGCCTTCTCGAGCTTGGCGCGTATCTTTGACGCCTGCATTGTTGCGAGTTTGAAACCGGTACAGCAGTGCAACGGTTCTCGCTAGAGAAATCTGTCAAGAGAATCTTGTTTTATTCGTCGCGGTACCAGTTGTACTAGAAGTACCAGTTCAACATTAAATTACATTATCGAAGATTGGAATAATTGTGCCGGTAAGTATTAGTGGTTTCTTCTGTTAAGCGCAGATGCGCTTAATAAGTAAGGAGGGCGGGGAGCCGATCATTTCACCTGTCGCGTCGTTTCTGGCTTGTCTCTGGTTCTTTGAAAAATGTTAAAAGCACCAGCTATACAGAGTGGTTGTTTATTTATTTAATCAAAGAAAGTGCTACAACGTTTGTGCTAGAGTCAACCGTTACGCGGAGCGCGTGCGCACTGCTGGCGGCTTTTGCATTGTGACGTATAATGCCCCCCCCCCCCCCCACTCTCAATCCTTCCTAAGGGGTTCCCGGGATTCTGGGTCACCAAAATTGATTCCATTCTGCTGATGCGATCGGCCTTCCCTTCCCTACCTGTCTTTCAAATCCATGTGTTCTGGTTTTTATCTAATAATTTTGTGCTCAAGGATAAAGTTTTCTAGTTGCATATTGAAGTTTACTTTACTTTAAGGGAGCGGATTTATTAAAGAGTGTTTCAAATTACCAATATACTAAGGTCCAATGTCAATCTTTTTCAGAATATCTTGTTTTATTCGTCCAGGATGGCTGTTTTAAAACTGAAGCTTCTGTTCATGATGAAGAGGGGGAAAATAATGATACCCCATATGGCCAAGAGTGAGTACTTATTTTTACCTGTTCCTATAGGCTCGCGTGCGGGTTGCCTACCCCATGGACACGCGCCTGCCTACTTTAAATTTTCACCAAGTGTTATTTTACTGTGCTTCTAGAACTGAACTTACTAGCAAAGAGAAAAAGATTGCATCCTCTCTACTCTGAGCTTCGTAAGCAAAAGGTCCGTGTGGCAGCTTTAAAACTCGCTCCGCTCGCTGGGGGGCTCCGCCCCCCAGACCCCCCCCCGTGGCGGGCTCCGCCCGCCCGCTTGGCGGCCTTCGGCCGCCCAAGTGTGTGTGTGGGGCCGGATTCAGTTATTATACATGGGATGACGGTCCCCCGGCATGCGTGTTGGGTTTTTTGGGTCGTCATTTACAGACGGTCCCCCGGCATGCGGCCCTCACCGTGGCGGGCTCCGCCCGCCCGAACGCGGACTGCGCTCGCGTTTTTTTCTCACTTTATCTTATCTATTACCTAAGCTACCCCGCCCTCTCTAACCTAACCTAACCGAGCTAGGCCCCAACCTAATCGAGCCACGCCCTAACCTAATCGAGCCAGGCCCTAACCTAACCCAGCCCACACGGATGACCACAACTTTCTTTTCTCTTCTTGTGCGCACATCCGGTTTGGTGGCGCCCGGGTGGCGGGCTTCGCCCGCCAGAACGCGGGCTGCGTCCGCGTTATTCCCTCAGTTTATTGAATGTATTACCAAAGCTACCCCACCCTCTCCTACCCTCACGTTATCGACGAGCGACGCAGCGTGAAACAGTCTGGCTGCTGCCATCCGCTCCGTGTGACGCACAATCAAAAACTGTGTTGTGGGTTGTGGCGTTCTTGGTAACACCTGTTAGGTGTGGTATACGTCTGAATGTAAATTCAACACATTTGAAATCAGAACCTGAAAGGTTTTAACGAGAGATGATGCCAAACTTCACTAGAAGTGTGGAATTCCGTCTAGGAAAAAAGTTATTCAAAGTAAACTGTTCAAACTATCTTAAGGTAGCCACTTGTTTTTATTTTTTTTAAAAGGTTAGGTTAGGCTTGGTGAGATTCTTCTTTGTATCTCACGGTTTTAAACAACCCCCCACCCCCATTAAATTTTCGTTCACATCTGATTTGATTTAAAGGTACTTTACTTGAAGATTTTGGTCAAGGTAAGCTGCCTGCCATGAACATGATTTGGAGGGGGTGAGGGGGGACTTCTAACCATGGACATGGGGTTCTCCATGGGTGAGTCCCGCCTTACACCTGTAGGGTGAAGGTGAAAAATCACTCAGAATCGCTCAATCTCTTAGCGTTTCCGAGATATTTAGGTCGAAAGGGAACCAATCAATCTGAATCATTCTTTGGTATCAGACCTGTTCCACACAGCTGAAACGATGTTAAAAATGTGTCTTCTAGAGGTCTACCTCTTGTAGTTTTCGAGATATCGAGGTGAGTAAGCCGTGGGAGTAAGCCACCTTTTGCAGGTAGCCATGAATATGAAGAGTCCTCTTCGAAGCCGGCTCTGTACAAAAGGATAAGAAAGGAATCTGAAATGAATGCATAAGCACAATAAGGGCGAAGCTAGACGATATCAAAAATATTCTTTCTAGTGGTGTAACTCTTATAGTTTTCGAGATATCGAGGTGAATTAGCTGTGGGAGTAAGCCTCTTCTGCAGGTAGCCATCAATACAAAGACTACCCTGCAGAGGCGGGTCTGTACAAAAGGATAAGAAAGCAATCTGAAATGAACGCGTAAGCACAGTAAATACAAAGCTAAGCGATTTCAAAAATAGGTCTTCTGGAGGTGTAACTGTTAAAGTTTGTGAGATACTGAGGGAAACTGTAGGTTAGTAAGCAGTGGGAGTGGGGTACAACTGCAGGTATCCAAATAGCGGCGAGGACAACGTAATCTGCGGGGTTTAGAAAAATTCTTTGCAGGTCGTCAAGAAAGCAGCAGAGCAAACACAAAAGACTGGGAACGATTAAAAAGAAGTCCACAAGGGGCGCGCAAGCATTGTTAGGTAATTCAACGCGATCAGCGACCGATATCAAAAAGGTGTACACGGACACCGAGATGGCGACGAAAGCTAACATGAGTCAAAGAGGGAGAGAGATACACGATGGAGAGAAAGAGAGGGAGAGAGTTGAGGGGGAGGGAGGAAGAGGGAGGGAGCTGGGCGCCGCGTAACAGACACCACTGCAAAGAAAACCATTGAATGTGTATCATTTTTGGTATCAGACATGTTTTCTACGGCGAAAACGGTGTTAAAAAATGTATTTATTGGAGGTGTAGTTTTTGTAGTTTTCGAGATATTGAGGTGAGTAAGCTGTGAGTAAACTGTGGGAGTAAGTGTCTTCTGCAGGTAGCTAACATGAGTGAAAGAGGGAGAGAGATACACGAGGGAGAGGAAGAGAGAGAGAGGGAGAGAGGGGGGGGGGGGGAACGAGAGAGGGGGCTGGCCGCCGCGTGACGCGTAATTTGAATAATTACGAAGTTAAGCGAGCTCAATAATTGTCTTGTAAAGGTGCACTTTTATTGTTTGCGAGATTCTAAGGGATACTGTAGGTTAGTAAGCAGTGGGAGTAGGGTAAAACTGTTGGTAGCGAAGGTGCGGGGTGGAAAACGTAATCTGCGGGGTTCGTCAAAAATTATTTGCAGGTCGTGAAGAAAGCAGCAGAGCAAACACAAAAGTTTGGGAACAATTAAAAAGTAGTCCACAACGGGCGCGCAAGCATTGTTATGTAATTGAACGCGATCAGCGACCGATATCAAAAAGGTGTACACGGACACCGAGATGGCGACGAAAGCTAACATGAGTCAAAGAGGGAGAGAGATTCACGAGGGAGAGAAAGAGAAGGAGAGAGTTGAGGGGGGGGGGGGGGGGGGGAGAGGGAGGGAGCTGGCCGCCGCGTGACAGACACGACTGCTTGGTGAACTGAGAACTACAGGCATACTCAATTTTTGTTTTTTTCTCCGTTGGGCACGCACGAGGCAATTTTCTGCTCACCTTTTTGCGCACAGGCAAAGTTATTTCAATCAATGATTGGACGTGCCTAAAAAAATGTTGCGATTTAGAATTATTTTTCCGCACATTAAACGACTGTCCGCCCTCGCTTCTTGTCTCTTGTTTCCCTCACAATCACTTTACAACCTATACCGGGTAGGAATCGTTGTTCGCAAACTTGCAGATGACCTGCACTGCAAGGTCCACTTTTACGTTGGTGTCGTAGGCTCTTTATAATGTTTTGTTTGACGGAGGTATGTTTCAAATAGGATGTACAATCTGGAGGGATAATTAAGTTTTCATCGTATAAGCGAATTCTGTATGAATTTTACCACAGTTTTTAAAAGTTGAGATTGAAATGTTCTTGGAAGACGTCGTTGAAAACGAGTAATAGCGTGAGAGAATTTTTTCACATAGGATTTTGTAAATTTTGCGCATCTTAACGAACTTTTCAAAATTCGAGATTTTCAAGTAAATTTTACCACAGTTATTAATAATAACGCAACGTATCGGTTTGTTGATACATGTTCTGTATTTCGTAGAAGGAATTTCGATTTTGGGCATAGGGATGCCTTTATTTTGTGAGCGACCGAGGTGATGTGGTAACGGCAGCACTGGGGTGACTCCATCTTTGCGTTGTCGTGGTATAAGGTGTGTCGTCTTTATGCGAGTTTGTTGTGCGATTCCAGATTTTCTTCCTTTGGTGCGGTTGGCTGTGGGTAGGGTGCGTTTGGTCTGCCAACGTTCTTTATTTCATATTTTTGTCCTGTTTTCTCGATTTTTGTCGATTTTGTCGATTTTGTCGATTCCATCTGTTGGAATTTGCAGCTTCTGAAGATTTCTTGTCTTTGTTTGTTGACGGTTTTCTCACGTATTTTGCTGTGTGTTTGTGTCTTCTATCTGCTGCTGGGTTATTTCTATTCCACATTCAGGTTTGTTCGTTTTCATAAATAGTTGTCTTTCCCACCTTTGTATTTCTTACCGATTTTTTCTCTTCTTTGTTGGGTTTTACACCATGGCGCAAGCGTTTGTGGAATTTGTTCGAGAGCAGGAATCGTTGGTCGAGCAGGAAACGGCGAGGGCAGTGGTGGAGTTAATTGCCGGTCAGGTTAACGAGCTTTCTGAGAGTAAAGTGTTTGAATCTCTGTTCACTGATTGTCCTTTTGAATCGAGTAGGGATGACTTTCAGTGTTACATAGATTTTGTGGCAGGTAGGTTGTGGGGTGACAGGTCTTGCGAAGCTGAGAAGATGTTCCTTATATTTATGTGGGAAGGGAAACGCACTGGACATAGCACTTTGATTTTTGACAACATCGTCGAAATTCTTGGTTATTTTCGTCGGTCGAAAACAATTTTCAGTTTTCCACCACAGTACACCGAGCTACAGCAGTACACAGCAAAAGTGCAGTATATTTTGAAGGAGTGTGGCATTGTTGACAATTTAGATTTTGAAGTATTGGAAGTTGGAATGGCTGCAGTAAATAAGGTGTCTTCTCATGATATTAATGTCGTCATACATGGAACGGGACTTGCTGCTTCTGATGTCATTGATGGAGGGGTTGATGATATAACTGGTCAAGATTTAGTAGGCGGTGGTCTTGAACCAGAAATGGAACCTGCAAGTGGCTCAGATCAAAGCTTGAATGTACCAAATGTAGGGGTTGTCGGAGTGGCAAATGTGGAAGGGGCACATACCATTTCTGATGTTGATTTGGACGATCCTCAATTTTTGAGGATTAAATCAGTGTTTGCGAAACGAATGTGGATAAGGTCACAGATGTCGGTAGCGTGGCGGCGTAAATATCCAAATTTAATACCGCAACTTCCTGTGTCTGGTCTGAAGCGCCACAGTGGCAGCGAGAGGTTAGTGCAACTCATGCCAACTAGAAACGCTCCCGGTGGCCGTCATGTCGTAAAGAAAAGGAGATTGCACTGTTCTTCTACTGGAAGGATGATTTCGGGGAAGGTGGAACGGGCCGATTATAATTTAGACAGTTTGTGTAGAAGTGATAATTGCAGTGACTGTGCATATGTGAGGATGAAGTATGACGAACAGTTTGTTTAAGACTGGTGTTATTCTTTATTAAGAGTAACAGTTATTTTTGAATTGATGGGAATTTCCCTTTGTATATGATTGAACAGTTGTTTCGTACTTGCTTTGAATGTGTAAACTGTGGGAGTAAGTGTTTTCTGCAGGTAGGTAGAGAGAGGGGGCTGGCCGCCGCGTGACGCGTGCTGCGATTGTGGCAAAAATTATCATTATAAAAATGATCTGCGGAAACATTTTTGTAAGCAGTTTAAATTGTCCGCTATTGTGTTTCGTTGTCAATTCTTTCTTCTGTTTGTGGATTCTTCATTTTAGTTGATTGTGCACTTATTATCGAAGTTGTTGGGTCAGGCGTTGTGCATAGTTTTATATATTTGCGTTCGGGTAATGTATGTCATAACAAATGCAAAGTAAGAAAATGACAAAAATCTGGGGAGGGGACATTTTTCGTAAAGGGGATGCAGCGCATTTGGGAGGGGTTGGGTGGGCGACCCGCAAGACCACTGCTGAGGCTCCACGTGCCGCGGGTTGGAAACACTGAATATTTTCGGTGGCTAATCAGCATGGCAGTGAAATTGATTTCAAGTCGGTACACGCATCTAATATAAGTCTACTCGCTTCGCTCGCTGGGGGAGCTCGGCCCCCCCAGACCCCTCCCGGGGGGTGAGGGTCTTCGGCCCTCCCCCCCCCCCCCCCCCCCCGTGGCGGGCTCCGCCCGCCCGTTTGGCCCCCCCAGACCCCCTCCCGTGGCAGGCTCCGCCCGCCCGTTTGGCGGCCTTCGGCCGCCCAAGTGTGTGTGTGGGGCCGGATTCAGTTATTATACAGGGGATGACGGTCCCCCGGCATGCGGCCCTCACCGTGGCGGGCTCTGCCGCCCGAACGCGGACTGCGCCCGCGTTTTTTTTTCACTTTATCTTATCTATTACCTAAGCTACCCCGCCCTCTCCTAACCTAACCTAATCGAGCCAGGCCCCAACCTAATCGAGCCACGCCCTAACCTAATCGAGCCAGGCCCTAACCTTACCTAGCCCACACGGATAACCACAACTTTTTTTTCCCTGCTTGTGCGCACATCCGGTTTGGCGGCGCCGGGTGGCGGGCTTCGCCCGCCAGAACACGGGCTGCGCCCGCGTTTTTCCCTCAGTTTATTGAATGTATTACCAAAGCTACCCCACCCTTTCCTGCCCTCACGTTATCGACGAGCGACGCGGCGTGAAACAGTCTGGCTGCTGCCATCCGCTCCGTGTGACGCACAATCAAAAACTGTGTTGTGGGTTGTGGCGTTCTTGGTAACACCTGTTAGGTCTGCTCCGTGCTATCTTATCGCTCATCGGTTTACCTCTTTCTGGAGGGGTTGACCGAGCAGTGGAACGGAGTCGGCGAAGGACTTCAAATTGCGACAAAGCGACCACTGAGGTAAGGACACATTCGCTGCTGTATGGGCACAGGTCGCAACAGACAATTCCGGTGTGGCTTGGAGTGCCTCTAAAATCCGAAATTTGTAAAGCAATGTGCCGAGGACCGGAAGGTGAGTGCACTCAACTGCTGATTTTATCGTTAACTTTGAATATTTATATTTCCACTCAAGGTATAGAAGTCTTGCTCACTCATCCAAACAAAATGTTGAACTTTTCTATCCCAGTTCTGTTCCAACATAAGACCAACATCACGGACCAACATCCTCATGGAATAATAAATCAGAGTTGGTTTCTACCAACCGCTTAAAAATGCTGACCCCAATTAATGCGTACGCCAGAACGCTACCATCACCCATTGCTGCGAACGAGAAACGAAGAAAAAGACAAGATGGTTTATAAAGTTCAAAGAATATTCCAGAGTCGAAGAGTTATCGTGGCAAGAAGGACCAGCAGAACGAGTAGTAACTTCCACCAGAGAACAGTGGAAGGAAGAAAAAGCAAAATTGTTCTTTATAATCAACAAGGGCAAAATGTAAAATACAACAAAGTATAAAGGGTAGGGGGAATTTCCTTTAGAAGAGCGACTCACAGACCAAGGAAAATGCAATCGCAGACAAGAATTATTACAGAACACAAGTGTGCCTACAGGCCAAGGTAGGTGTGCTCTGATTGGGCGACACAGCTGCTGATCGCCGCCAGCTCGCTCGTCGAAGACCAGTGGCTGCAGCTGCAGGCCATGCCCAGTGGGTAGAACCCACTGAGAGAAAAGCTTTGTCCTTTATAAAGAAGTCATAAAACCAGAGGAATGGTTCTCTGCTACTTTGACGCCGGAGTGGTCGCAAAACAAGGCGTAAAATTTATGGTGTACTAAACTGTTACTGGCACGGCTACTGGCACTTTTCAAAAGTACAGTGCTCGGGTGGGTTCGATTCCTGCAAACGGTGTACGCCTAATTTCACGCGTTGTTTTGCTAACATGCCTGAATGCCGGAACCAGCATTCCTCGACGTGTACAACCCCCTCCCCCTCTTCTTTCCGAACCAGGCAGGGGTGCCTTGACCAAGCAGGCCTAGATAGGTGTGCGCCCAGACGGAGTCATTGATACTTCCGACACGTTGGACTTAAAGTTCGGCGAATTGTGCTTCTTAATGAGCAATTTGGAGCAGGGCCTCTTCAATGGCACTAAAGTCTGGTGCATAGACCTAAAGTTCGACGAACAGTGCTTCAAAATGAGCAATTTGGAGCAGGGCCTTTTCAATGGCACTAAGGTCTGGTGCATAGACAGATTTCCGAAATGTCCCAGCGTCAGCCACGAACAGGCCTATGTAGGTGTGCGCCGCCCACACCACCAGACTATATGACGTGCTCGCTGCACTCAAAGCTCAGGGAACCCTACAATCTCAATTTCCCCATGTCTGGCGAGATTGAGGAGCGCGAAAAGTATGAAACCTGCCGCACGAACGGCAATTGCCATCAAGTCGTCATGTGACCGAATTGTTTCCCCACCAAACCATTACCTATCCTTTCTCAAACTGGAGGAAGGCTTTGTTCTTTATAAGGAAGTCATGAAACGAGAGCAATGGTTCTCTGGTACTTTGACGCCGCAGTGGTCGCAGAACAACTTTCACTGATAGGGTATTCCGCTAAACCTCAGAACGGAAATAGGAAGAAGGCAAGAAGTGCTAACAGATGGGTAAGAAGAAAGGCGATCCCCATGTCTGGCGAGATTAAGCTGCGCGAAAACAATTAAACCTGCCGCACGAACGGCAATTGCCATCAAGTCGTCATGTGACGTATGTCCGCTATCCACATGGTTTGGACTAAGCGGACGGACCCTTGTGCTCACCTTACTGACGCATGTAGCCCATCGATCCTCATGGAATAAAACCGAATTGTTTCCCCACCAAACCATCACCTATCCTTTCTCAAACTAGAGGAAGGCTTTGTTCTTTATAAGGAAGTCATGAAACCAGAGCTATGGTTCTCTGGTACTTTTACGCCGCAGTGGTCGCAGACCAACTTTCACTGATAGGGTATTCCGCTAAACCTGAGAACGGAAATAGGAAGAAAGCAAGAAGTGCTAACAGATGGGTAAGAAGAAAGGCGAAACGTCCCAGAGCAACAAAAGAGCAGAAGGTTAATGTGGTCGAAGAAGAAATAAAACAACTTATACAAAGTGTAGAGTGTCACTTTTAAAAGGAAAGGTTATGGTGGCAAGAAGAAGCGTCAAAACGAGTAGTATCTACCAGAGAACAGAGGGTTCTCCAAAATACCAGTTGTAAAGAAAGTATTGTGCAGGCGCGTAATTAGGGCTCATGAAAGGGGGGGGGGGGGGGGGTGCTTCGCGGGTTGCCTATCTTTAGGGGTAAACTTCCAACTCGTATCGAATCTCGGTGAATCTGTTTATTTTGGTGTACTAAACAAACACAAATAAGAACCAGTTTTATGGTGCACACAGCACGGAAAGTATTTAATATAATCTTTACCACATAACAAAAGGTACGTATATCATTTAACATGCACTGAAAAAAGGGAATGATAAGCAAATAAAATTCTTATCATATAAATTAAAGCCTTCTTTTTTCACATTTCAGGAATATTTCCACAACAGCGTCAAAGTTCACGTCTACTGCACGATGGATATTCAGCAAGGCCAGTCCGGTAAGTCTATCTGCCATCATGGTGTTTCTCAGGTACGTTTTCAGCCTCCTTAGGGTACTGAAACTTCTTTCAGCAGTGCACGTACTACTCGGCAACGTAGCAAGAATTTTGAGTAACCCACTGACTAATGGAAACACTTCTGCGTCACAGGCATCTATTGCAGCAACAGCATCCTCAGGAAAAGCGGCATTGTCAACATCAACACGGTTCCATTTCCTCTGCCATAGAGTAAGTTCAGCCAAAAACATCTGCTGAAACGACCTCTCAGACGAGGCAAAGAGCGACCAGTACTTTGATGTAATCGCAGACGTCTGTTTTGCTCGCATTTGTTCAGAAGAAACCTCGGCAGATTTCAAGAGTTTTGGCAGCAGAAATGCCAGTCCATAGGACTCAAGTGCCTCCTTAGAAAATCGCTCCTTAATATCTTCACAAATGGCATCAAGAATGGGTACGTAAATAGTCTGTAAGTGGAAACAAAATAAACAAATCAAATTCCTATCACTACCCCTTCAAATATATACTATTAAACGTTTATACTAGTTGTGTTTTTTTTTTCATTTTAGATTTAGTGACTTTTGTATGATTTTATGACTAACCTGTCTGAAATATGTTTCAGGGTCATCAGCAGCAGGATGTCCAGCACGACCTCGTCTAAAGACGCGAGGAGGTGTTTTCATTTCCCCCCGAGCTTCTCCAGAATCTCAGCAGCCTCAGAAAAGAGCACAGAAAAGTTCTCATCGGCTTGACGTCTCTTCTCTTCGAGAGAAATTACGACATCATTTATGTGCTCACTGGCTGTGGCGACATCAAGGGAAACTTTCTGAAGAATGTGAGCAAGTGGCAAAGTCAAAGCAAAAATGTCGCACATGCAGACCAGTGTCACAATAAATCCTGGATTGGTAAGAGACAGAATAAGCGACTGGGCATCAGCTGCAGCTTTAGATTCACTCCAGCCCATTACTTCTTGCAGCACCTCTATTACAGACGAGATGTTGTCACGAAACGTAAGGTAAGCATCATGTCTCTCAATAAATCTAGTTTCACACAGCTTAGGCATGCCTGCCTTCTTCATAATTTCTCGTACAACATAATGCCGCTTCGAAGAGGAGTTCATAAACGTGGATGTTTGTTGCATGACTGAGGAAGTAGTTTTGACTTGCTGAACCTTCGATGACTGTGAAAGAGAGTTATTAAGCACGTGGCTGCCACAGGGTGTTTTCACAGCGTGTTTTGCAACTTTTAAAATTTCTGCCACAGCTCCTCTTGCTTCGGACATCATAACGCTGCAACTGTCAGTGGAAACTGCGACACAGTTGTTCATGTCGAGTCCTAAACCTTCACTAGCCTTGATTGCAATTTTTCCAAGTACCTCGCCTGACAAAATGGGCTCAGGGCAAGGACGCCGACGTCGAGTTTCATCTTCTTCCCGCAAATCGTCATCAAGGTAAGCTCCATCGTCAATATCATTTTCAGGTTCTGCTTCTGCTGGTGGCATCAACATATCTGCGGCAGCTTGCCGTGCATCAATAAACCTGATGAAATCCTCTCGCACTATAGCATGTTTGGGATCAGTAGAGCAGTCGACATACCTTAGTACAACTGACATTTGGGAAATATGTGAAATGTCAGGAGATTCGTCAAACATTATCCCAAAAAAATCTTGCTGCGAGCACTCTGGTTTTAATGCTTCCCTGAATTTCCTGACCACATAACCGAATGAATTCATTCTGGTACGTCGGAGCAGTGTATTTTAATTTTGTGTTATTGTCCATCAATTTCAGCTTCAGAACTTCGTCACCAAATAGAGCGCGAAATCGCAACAGACTGCGCAGATTTCCATCATTGTGATCCGGAGCATCAAGGGTAAGTTTTCCACTGTCCCTATGGCCACGTAGAGCAATGTTCTGCCTTCCACAAAATACAATTGTTTCAATAATTTTCTTGATCAAAACTTTCTTTTCTTCCAGGTCGACCAGCCGCTGAGTTTGCAGCTGGTTGCTTACCTCCCGGTCGGGATTCCTAAATGTATGCAAAAAGTCCTGCCCAGCTAAAGTTGCTTCCATGTGGTATACTGTTCTCATGTGAGCTTCAAGGCTACCATCCTTTCCCAAAATCTTAGCATAATTTTTTACAGGTTCTGTGACTAATTTTTGAAGAGCGACACCACCCCGGACTGTGCCCGGGACAAAGAAAGGGCAAAATTTGCAGAAGAGGCCTTCCTTCAAGAGCGAGTACACTAACCAGCCTTTGTACCGCGCCAAATGAGACTGGTTCTGGTAACTTTTTTCAATCGAATTTTTTTTGTTATGGACAGAAAACGGCAAGTTGTTAGGATCCAGTGTGACTTGTTCAGCTGTCAGAATTTTAAAAACAGTGAAGTCATCAGGTCTCTTTTTGCCGATGTGATGACCAATGTCGTCACTTAAAGTATAATCCCCTTCCAATGTTACAGGTGCAGCAGGACCAGGACAAGGACTTCCGTCGCCACCACCAGAAGCAGGAGGATGTGAACTTGGGCACATGTCCACAGGCACAGCCACTGTCGATAGTAAAGACAATGCACATCTAAGTCTATGTTGTTACAGAAAAATTGAAAAATAAGAAAACGAAGTTTGAGTTTCTTTTTTACCTCCTGTACTCTCACCACCATCCCCATTACCGTTGACATCTACCACGACCTCGCCACTAATCCCACTCTTTTTCTTTGCGAAAAAGCTCAGGAGTGTGGCTTGCGGTCGTTTCCTGCCGCTGCTATTTCCACCTCCACCCGACCCAGAAGCCTATCGTGAAAACACAACACATGCATGAGTGATGTGATAGGATAAGAATGCTTGCAAAGAACGCAACTAAAACCCCAAGTCCACAGACCAGCCGAAAACAAACGCGCAATGCAAAAAACTGCACAACCCACTCCACGCCCAAAACATATCACTCACTACTCGCCATTTTGAAGCAGCGCAGCTAACTTCGACTCCGACCACTTAACACTTCACGCGAAACGCGGCCCGGACACAGAACGGGCGACGCGAGCGCTCGATTGTTGCGGCCGAGCCGGCCGAGATCGGGAGTGCACGCGCGGGGGGGGGGGGGGGTGCGATGGTACGGTGCGCTGCGGATAGCACGAACACGGCCAGCCGGGAGCGCCGCGGCGAAGCTGGGAGTGCGGGGGGCGGGGCGAGTGCACAAGCACGGGCAGCGCGGCAGGCGCGGAAAAAGTAACACAAGCGAGTGCGAGCATATGTCAGGGCGTCGGCGCAGGGGCGCAGCGCCCGGCCGCTCGAAAATACCGAAAATTTTGGTCCCCTTCGGGGACCAAAGGGGGGGCGATCGCCCCCATCGCCCCCCCCCCCCTAATTACGCGCCTGGTATTGTGTTCCTAGAAGTTTTGCCTAGGCTGAACTGATACCGCTGCACCTCGACACATGGGTAAAGAGTCTCTGCGCGCTTGTCTAATGAATGACCAGTATCACTGATGATAGCAATGTTTTTTAAAAATGACACTCAACAATTTTTGATCTCCCTCCACAACAAAATGACCCCAATTTGCTAGAATTTCCAAGAACTAAATCTAACCTATTTTAAACCAGTTGCACTTGACAGAAATAATAATAATAATAAATTAGGTTTACCCAGGACGGGATGTTGAGATTAATCAGCAAAACTAAATATGAAAAAAAAAAACGCATTGTTTTCTCTACCACGACACCGGGCGGCATGCGTTGTCGTGAGCGGCGGCGGCACCAGCAGCACGCCGACGACGCCCACCGGCACCAGCACCGAAACCTACGGATTCCGTACGTCTGCTCCTGACCGAGCGCATCGCCTGACTGACCCGAGTCGAGCCGATGCCGCAGGCTCGGCCGCCTCCCCCTCCTCCCATTGGCCGGCGCTTCCCATTGGCCTACCGCGGCCGGCTACCTCGCTGCTACGCCAAGCCACGCCACCGCTCGGCTCGCCCAGCGTCTGCAGCTCCGCAGAGCCGCCGCCACGGCCGCTTGCGAACGCAGCCCCCGCTAGAGAAAAAGTTTCCACAGCTCCTCGTTTCGTGCGGAAAATTTGAAACGCGAAAAGCGTTACATTTCCGGAATGGTGTTGTGAAACGCCGGAGAATGAACCCGGTCCGATCCTCGGCGGACGCCCCGTTCAAAAGGCTGCGTTCGAAACGGTTCGGCGGGCTCCGACGCCCATGTCCGAATTTCCAATTTTCAGGCATTTCCCGGAATTTTCCAGACCTCGGACCCGGCCACCCCGGTTCGGAGCGACGTTTTAGGGGGGCGTGGTTCGAGGGTTTTTTCGATACGGCTTCGATTTCGGCCACTTTACTGGTGGGGCCCAAGTGAAAACCCAACTTTTCCGGGTTAAATCGGATCTTTTTTCCACTTTTGACACTTCTTCCCTTCCTAATTGTCGACGGGGGAATCGAATGGAGAAAACCGCGAGTCGCTAGCCCCAACCGTTTGGCCGCAATTAATTAATTATGAACTCAACAGAGGTGATTATGTCATGTGTCTATTGATTTCTCTTAAGCCTCTGATGCAATAAATCATGTGAAATTTCTGGAGAAACTCCATGGAATAGGAATAAGAATTATAACCCTCCAATGGTTCAAAAGCTATCTTGGAAAAATGAAAGTCCGTTTTAAAGATATTTACTCATTATGTCAATTAATATCTCGTGGTGTTCCGCAAGGCCCTGTGCTGGTCCCCTTATTATTCATCATATTGAAACTGTAAAATCTTTATTTATGCAGATGCCATTGTCTTGGTGTGCACTCACTTTAATTTAGAGGAAGCAGTGCAGCAGGATTTCAATGAAGTACTGAAATGGACTCATGACATCTGTTTAATCATCAATGCTATAAAATCTAAGGTAATGTTAATTAGAAGGCCCAACACTGAATGTTTTACAAGACCCATTATTCTCTCCCAATGATTATCATTGCTTGCAAGGCAGGAAATATGAATCTGCTTGTGACTGCAAACCTTTGGAATTGGTCAACTATTTTGTATACCTTGGAATCACTCTAGATAGCACCTTCAGTTGGGCTAGTACTCAATCCAGAAGGCTAAAAAATGTTAATACAATATATGTGTGTATGTATATATAATATAGTGTGCTGTACTTCGTAACACATTTGTAACTAATTGTGATGTAATCAAAACCTAGTTCTGGTGAGAACTGTTAGACAAGGAATCTTCCTTAGCAGGATCTGTAAATGTGAAAAGTGTGTGTGATGAGGACCAATAAATCAAATCAAATCTTGAATGCTTGTGCAACATTTATGAGACAGAGTATGACTAGAGGATGTGATGTCCGGGTGGAAGGAAGGAAGTATTGTGATACTTGTTGGCAGCACCGTGGTTTATTGCAGACTGTGTAACAGAGCGACCGAGTACAAACAGGTGGAGTACACCAAACCTCCGCTAGAGGGCAGCATTTACACACACGCGCATGCAGGCGGCGGGAAAGCAAACTAGTGGCGGGAACTATGAACAGGTACATATCACTCCTCCCCTCTTGAAAGCTACAGACACACATATTTACACAATAAATAAGGGTAGCCGTTGAACCGGTAGAACAACAAAGTAACTGCATAAAGTAGCACAAAACTCAATACAAATTTCATAAAGTAGAAAAATGTTAAGTGCAAGAACAGTGTAAGGGTTGCTGCCAAAAAAATTTTATTTAAAAAGGTACACCAACACTCTGAACACACTGGGAGACGTGTACCTGGGGGGAAGGGGGAACAAAGTGAAAAAAATGTTCATGGGACACCGGCGCCGAATCTCTCAGGCGCCTTGACGACGCGCCCACTCTTGGTCCTGCCGCGGCCGCGGCCAGAAGAAGGGCGTGGCTCGGCGGAGACGACGGGCGAGACCGTCGGGGGTGAGATGGGTGCCGGTGGCGGAGTGGCGACCTGCTGCAGCAATGCGTCGAGGTCAATCTCCACGGCGGGGTCCGTCAGGTCGGCGGCCTGGTCCACGACGTTCTCGTAGACGTACTGGCAGTCCGGGTTGCCGCAGGGGCAGCCCCGCGGAGCCGGGTCCTCGAAGAGCTGTGGTGACGGCGGCGGTTGAGGTTCTCGACGTGGAGGTGGAGGTGTGGTCAGCGGCGGCGTCGGCGACGGTGTTGCCTGCACTGGCTGCACCACTGGCGTCGGCGTCTGCGGCGGCGTCGTCCTGGGCTGCTCTGGCTGCAGCACTGGCGTCGGCGTCTGCGGCGTCGTCGTCCTGGGCTGCTCTGGCTGCAGCACTTCTTCGACGGCCGGGGCGCGCTGCGCGGGCTGATCCACCGTCGGCGGGTCCGGCGCTGCGCCTGCTCCAGCCTCAGGGTGTCGTGGCCGCAGGTGGTTGACGTGGACGTTGGCGCGAACCTCGCCGTTCTCCAGGGTCACGTCGCAGGACCTTGCGCCGTTGAGGGCAGTGACCTGCGCAGGGAGCCAACCGGAAGACTTAGCGCTAGCAGTGTGACGGTAGAACCAAACCGTGGCGCCGACGGCGAAGGTGTTGGCCGTCGTGGTGGACGGCAGGGCGTGGTCCGCGGCCCGGGGTGGAGTCGGTCGAGGTGGTGCGACATCTCGCGGCCCAGGAAAACCTGCGCCGGCGACTTCCCGGTGACCGAGGACGGCTTGGTGCGCATGCTCCACAAGGCACGCGCCAACCTGGTGTGGATGGGGCCCTCGGAGAACCTCGCCATGGTCTGCTTGAAGGTGTACACCGTCCTCTCGGCCAGGCCGTTGCTGGCGGGGTGCCAAGGCGGGGAGTGGAGGAGCTTCACCCCGTTGCGGTCCAGGAAGGACTTGGTGTCCTGGGCAATGAAGCTCCCGCCGTTGTCCGTCACGATGACCTGGGGGCAGCCAAAGTCTGCAAACATGGAGCGCAATGCAATAATCAGCGCGGCCGAGGACAGACTGTGCATGACTTTGACGACGGGCCACTTGGAGAAGGCGTCAACGGCGATCAAGAAGTTGTGTCCAAGGAACGGGCCGGCGTAGTCCAGGTGGACCCTCTGCCAGCACCGCTCCGGGGCCGGCCAGGGGGAGTAGGGCTTCCTGGAGGGCATCTTCGCCATCAGCTGGCAGGCGGTGCAGCGGCGCACGGTGTCCTCCACGTCGACGTACCACCTCGGCCACCACACGATGGCCTTGGCGATGGCCTTGCTGCAGACGATGCCAGGGTGCGTGGCGTGCAGCAGCTCCAGGATCTGGGACCGGAGGGACGGCGGCACCACCACGCGGTCCGCCTGGAGGAGACAGCCTCTGTAGATCGACAGGCTGTTCTTCTTCTGGAAGTAGGGCGCGGCCTCGGGAGGGACGGCGCCCGGCCAGCCCGCGGTGACCCACTCCATGACGTCCTTGATGACGGGGTCCTTGGCGGACTCGGCGGCGATTGACTCGGCCGACAGGAGCTCGGGGGTCTTGGCCTCGAGGAGGAAGACCCCGGCAGGCTCCGGATAGAGGGGGTGCTCGTCGTGGCCCGGGAGTGGCAGCCGAGACAAGAAGTCGGCGTGACCGATGTCGGCTCCGGGGCGATGCACGATCCGGTAGTCCAGGGCGGAGAGCGCGATGGCCCATCTGGTCATCCTCGGGGACAGGTGGTCGCCGATCGGTGCAGCTGGGTCGAACAGGCTAACCAAGGGCTTGTGGTCAGTTACGAGAAGAAATTTCCTACCGTAGAGGTAACGGGAGAATTTCTTGACGGCGAACATGATGGCCAGGGCCTCCAAGTCGAGCTGTGAGTAGCGCCGCTCCGTGGCCGACAGCGTCCTGGAGGCGAAACGCACCGGGCGCTCCTCCTTCTTGCCGTCGGTGCCGACCATGCTGTGGCAGAGGACGGCGCCGATGCCGTGGGGGGACGCGTCGCACACAACGGTGACAGGCTTGTCGATGCTGTAGTGCACAAGGACCGCCTCGGAGGAGATCAGGTCCTTGACGGCGTCGAGAGCCTGCTGCTCGCGGGACCCCCAGTTCCATGTAGAGCTGGAGTCCAGAAGGCGGTGCAGTGGCTCGAGGACGTGCGACTTGCCTTGAAAGAAGCGCTCGTAAAATGATACCAGTCCTAGCCACGACTGCAGCTCCTCGACGTTCCTGGGCGCGGGTGCTCGCTTGATGGCCTCGACCTTCTCTTCGAGGGGGTGCACGCCTTCTCTGCTAACCTTGAAACCAAGCACATTGAGTTCAGAAGCGAGCCAGGTGCACTTCTCCGAGTTGACGGTGAAGCCGGCGTCGCTGAGTGTCTTGAGGACCACGTGGAGGCGCTGGCGGTGCTCCGCGAGGGATGCGGACTTGACGTATATATTGTCCTGGTAGACAACCACGCCTTCGACGCCTCCGAACAGGCCGTCCATGATGCGCTGGAACACTGCAGGAGCAACTTTAACGCCGAAAGGCAAGCGAGTTACCTTGTGCAGGCCCTTGATGGTGTTGACGGCGAGGACGTGTGCTGTCTCGTCGTCGACGGGGATCTGCGCATAGGCCTCCTTCAGGTCCACTTCGGCGAAGAACTGGCCGCCGCCAAGGGCGTCCAGGACGGCGTCGACGGAGGGGGACCTGTAGGGGTCCGCGTCGATGGCCGGGTTCACGGTCGCCTTGTAGTCGGCGCAGAGTCTCAGGCTGCCGTCTCGCTTGGGCACGGGGACCAGACCGGAGGCCCACTCGGAGTGCTGGATGGGCACCCAGAGGCCCTTGGAGACGTAGGCGTCGATCTGCTCCTCCATCTTGGGGATGAGGGGCAACTTGACGGCGCGCGCGCTGTGGTACCTGGGGGTCTTGGCAGGGTCAACATGAACATGAACAGGGGTCCCTTGTAGCAGCCGATACCCGTCGATGACACGGCGGGGTACTTCTGCACCAGCCGCTGGATGTCGGCGCAGTCCTGGACCTGGTTCACGCTGTTGATCTCCACGATGGCGAAGCCCAAAGGTTTGAACCAGTTGCGGCCGAGCAGACTGGGCCCGTCGCCGCGCGCTACAAGCAAGGGGAGTGTATGACAAGAGCCCTTGTACACCACCTGGACGCCGCAGTAGCCGACCACGTCGATGACCATCGACGGCTCCCACGCCACGAACACCTTGGGGATGGGCCGCAGCGCAGGGCAGTCGGGCAACTTCTTGAAGGTGGAGAGGCTGATCATGGTGCGGCCGGCGCCGTTGTCCAGCACGAAGTCCAAGTCGCGGCCCTGGACACTGATGGTGACGGTGTCCGGAGGCGGCACCTCCGCGTCGGCTGACAGAAAAAACAGCCCTTCATGATCAGCACAATGCGAACAGCACGGCGTAGGTGTCGGCGCCGCGCGGGCCGGGGCAGGGTCCGGCTTGACCACGGGAGTGGCGGCGACGAAGTTCGCCTGTTCGGGCGTCTTGCCGGCGGGCTTCGGCGCGTCTTTGGCCTTGCCCGACTTGCGGTGCCCCGCCTTCTTCTTGGGGCCACCGTTGCACACCTCCGCGACGTGGCCCTTGGTCTTGCACTTGGCGCAAAACAGCTTGGCGCGGTCGGCCTTGCAGTCCTTGGCCACGTGGGGACCCGCGCAGAAGTAACACTTGATGGGCGCGGACGGCCCGCCGACGCGGTAGACACCGTCGGCCCGGAGCACGGCGGCGGAGCGCCGTGTGGCCTCGTGCTGGGCAGCGGTGTCGACGGCCTTGCCCAGCGTACACTCGGGCAAATCCAAGATGCGGTCCTGGAGGGACTGGTCGGCAAGGCCAGCGATGAACTGATGCATCACGATGGTGTCGCGCGCGCCGAGATCGGCAATGCCCAGCGTGGCGGCCAGCACCGACAGGGCCTCATGGAACCCAAGCACAGACTCACCGCTGAGTTGGCGCCGCGCCGTGAACACGATGTACTGTGCAGTGGTGTTGACGGGGGCGGCCATGTTCTCCCGGAGTGTCAACATGACGTGGTCGAAGGTCGCGGCGTCGACTCCGATCGGCTCCAGCCATCGCTCCAACCTGTCGAGGGTCGGGTCGTCGAGGGCGTCGAGAACGATGCCCTTCTTCTGGCCGTCCGAGATGGCCCCCTTGGACGCGATGTGGTTGCGAATGCGCCGCAGAAAGGTGGTCCAGGTCTCGGGTTGCTTCGAGTCGAAGCGGAGCGGAAGGGCCATGGTGCCTGTGCAGGTGTCGACGTTGGTGCCGCAGTTGACCGTCGGGGCTGTCCCACGCTGTAACCGTGCACCCGGTGGCCAACCGGGGACGGAGTCGCAAAAAACGCACGGGTGCCGGTGCTGTCCGAAGCCTCGTCGCAAATGTGATGTCCGGGTGGAAGGAAGGAAGTATTGTGATACTTGTTGGCAGCACCGTGGTTTATTGCAGACTGTGTATCAGAGCGACCGAGTACAAACAGGTGGAGTACACCAAACCTCCGCTAGAGGGCAGCATTTACACACACGCGCATGCAGGCGGCGGGAAAGCAAACTAGTGGCGGGAACTATGAACAGGTACATATCAGAGGACGTTCTAGGCCAGATGTTCTATACTCCTGCATGTTTCCATGAGAGATGAATACCCATGGGTAATCAATCAAGCCGGTCCTGGTCTCATGCGGGCTCAATTTTCATACATTAAAAGCATATGTGTGAAGTGCTGTAAGTGTTGTTGTTCTTGAAAGATTTTTCAGATTTATATGGTTAGTCAGCTGTGTAATTTTCTCTGAAATATTTTCTGTGTTACGAATTTAATTAAGGACTTCATTTTACTGGTTTTATTTGTTAACTGTTATTTTTTTGGCTGATCAACAATAAAAACTTCAAACATAGCTATAAACTGAAAGCATAATATACTTGTGGCTAGAAATCTATACAACTATTCATAAAAGTTATGTTTGATCCGCTAATCTGAGTAGCTCTTATTACTTTGACTACAAGATGTTATAAGCGAGTGAATGTTGCCTTTGGCGTAGATTATTAATGTCTTTTATAAAAATGTTGTAGTATTAGTTTCTGTACATGGCAGCTTCTGCACATTAGAAATTGCTTTTGTATTTTGTTGTATTGTTTTGTCCTAATAAATCATTATAAGCATTCTGCTTGATGCAGTTATCAACTGTCCTTAAGAGAAACATTAGCGGAGACCAATGTTATCTGTCACTGTCCTGATTGGGTTACTGTATTTTAGAGGGAACTGAGGAGAATTCGGAAGCAAAAATTCAGAATTGAATTATGTTTTTATTTGCAGAAGCATGAAGGGCACATCTCAAGACCCTATGTATTGTTTTAATTGTAAACCAACACCCCACAACGCCACACAGAATGTTCTTCATTTTCTTTCTTTTCATTCCCTTTTCTTGCTGTTACTTTCGTCATTGTGACCATCGTTCTGATTTGCTGGACTCCTGCGATATGGAGGTTTATACAGTTGGTCTCTCTCTCTCTCTCTCTCTCTCTCTCTCTCTCTCTCTCTCTCTCTCTCTCTCTCTCTCTCTCTCTCTCTCTCTCTCTCTCTCTCTCTCTCTCTCTCTCTTCCGGGGGCACTTATTGACTGCTCAGAATCAGTACTCATTAGTCACAGCTTAATCACGAAAAGCCTAGCACACTCATTATCAGGTTCAAAAGAACAGTGAGCCATATCCTTTGATTGTTCAAGGCCAGAGAGTAAGCTTTGATATGACTCCTCATTTCCAGCTTGTGCAGATTTCAAATGGAAGAACGTAAATAAAAAAATATTCACACAGTTACATTTATTTCAAACATTTGAGAGAAAATTACGTCAAAACCAAGGGCTGTTACAGCACCAACAGCACAATCACTTAGCAATAAAGTTTCAGTCCAAACGTGTTCTTAATTGGTGAGGAAAAAAACAAGCACTTTGCCTTGAGGTGTGAAAGAGGAGTAGGAAATAGGCTGCCCAAACAACGTCATTCATTTCATTTAGAATGTCATAAATTAAATTGAAATTATCAGAACAAGAAAAACTGTGTACTTAGACCTCTCAATGGCTTTCAAGGACCAATATATGACAAATCAAAAAAAAAAAATATCTATAAATGCCCTTAATGGCAACTGCCCAGTCATTTCAAGTTATAATTTCACTGCACAGTTCACACTCAAGAAAAACAATGATCAGTATCCCAAATCACCATAAATTTCTTCATTTCAGCTAGTTTGTAGTGCACCAAATTTACTATTGTATGACAAAAAGAAGCAAGAATAATGTATTCGGTGACACTCTTTTGACAGCTAAAGAAAATAACTTGTCCAGAAAACAGAATAAGGACATTAAATGTTTCTTTAATTAAATTAGAAAATCAACTGCCACACCGTCATCCACTTCCGTTTCCTTGTTTTAGAGCTAGGCTCTGATGCTGGGTTCCTGTTGGTACAACAGGAACATGTTAATACTCATCCTCACAAAATGTAATTTGGTGTAAGAGGCTTAAACTCACTTAGCTGCCGGTTGCTATGAAGTTTCTACTTTAGAGGCTCTGCCAGGGCTTTCTAGTTTCTCCTGACACTGATTGTGCAGCAGTCATGTCAACTTGCTGGCTGGAACAGAAATAACATTCATTAACATTTGGTTCATATTTAGCAAACAACGGACAGATTCAAAGTGTAAATCTCACCTGGTTCTTGGGTGTGGTATGCGCAACATCCTCTGAGCTGATACTCCTGAATACTCCTCTGTTATCACAGATAAAATGGTATGAGTACTCTGATTCCAGAAACAGGTATTTTCATTTTATCATGCATTTTCCATTCTATCATCCCATTGTTTGCATTGAACCTTGAGGTTGTCCTTCCAAATGTTCAGTGACAAATTTTCGCAATACTTCATCTGGACATTTGAAACACTTCTTATCATTAAAAAGCAAAACAAAAAAGCCTGAGTCTCCATAGCAACAAACACACATAACCCCACTGACAGTACACAAAGAATATTTTCGTTATGTAACTGAAACATGGAGCTCTAATACATTTCAAAATTATCAAAATAGCTTTAAGAGCGACATATAACCCATATTAAAGGAAGTCAACGAATATTTGATGGCACGGTGCATTATAGGAATCGGGTTCTTACAATAGCAAGTGCTGCAGCTGGGGGGGGGGGGGGGGGGGGGGGGAGCGACGCTGGATGAGAAAATGATACTACGTACTTCACTGAAATCTTTACCAGCATTCCGCACGATCATGTTCATGCGATCCCATATGTTTTCACCTCCTCCTTGTAGATAATTTTCCTAGCTATGTGGTCCCACGTGTGGCGACCACTTGTCATGAGCCCAATAGAGCCGGCCCCCTCGATAAGGTACCCATCACGGGAGGGGGAGGGGAGGTGAAGGCCATCGCGCAAATTTTCATAGTGGTCCCTCCTTCCAAAATCCAGAAACAAGCGCTGGCGCTAAGAACCCTGCGTAGGCCACTTTTTCCGTGGCAATCCGTTTTTCACATTATTTCGGGTCTTACGTGGGCTGGAAAAGCCGGCTCGTTCACCGTTTTTATCATTTATAGACATTTTCAGTGAAAATGGGTAAGTTTGAACGCGGGCGTCAAATTATTGACCTTTCTCTTGGGCTTGCATGCGCACTAAACAATGGCCTGAGAGGATTTTTTTGGAGAAACCAGAATCAAATACTGTATTTTACACTTGGCTCATGTGGAAATGCTTTGTTTTTAATCTTGTTTTTAGGTAAGCGATATAGCTGGCAAAATTTGTCTGAGTGAAGATGTGGTGGAAGATTGTGTGCAGGCACCGTCAGCAGTGTCTCACTCCACATACAAGTTGTGACTATGGTATTTCCATGAGGAATTTGTGGAAGATGGGAGGGAGGTGCAGTGGTTGCCAACAGGAAGGGAATAAGCACCGCCTCATCCATCCTGGGACGACTACCTCCCATTCTTGTCATCCATCTTTGAAAGAACGCATTTTATGTTGTACACTGTGCACGGGCTCCTTTGTGAATACTGTATTTAAGTATTTGTTTTGTCCTGTTCACTGTCATCTGTGAGACTAACATGCCTGCATAAGGTTCGAAAAACACTTTGATGCTTCCCTTAATGAGGTGACAAAAAAAATTAAAAAATGGTGTGGACTTGGACATGACTGAACATTGCGTGGAAGGGCTACATAGCACCAGTAAATACAAACTGAAAGGAGTGATCGACCACTTTGGTTTATCCCTCCAAAGTGGTCATTACAAAGAAATGAGCAATAAAGGAGACCGGTAACATTTTGAAACTAATTATCAAGTTATTGAAAAGCCATAACAGATGGGCGCTTATTTTACCCTTAACTGATAGTACTCAGTTACTAGTGTTTCCTTTGAGGAGGAGCACTGTTCATAATACTTGCTTTTCATATTGAAAACTTAGGGAATGTTAAGTGTCTTGGTGCGTGTGTATTTGTTGTGTTTCTTTGCTGTACTAGGTTGTACTGCTTTGATGACACCAAAGTAAGCGGCAGTGCTACCAGACATCTGTGCTCTGATGCAGGCTATGGATTAATTTATGAGAAGGTTTCAGACAGTAATGTAGCCCTTCCCTTTGATCTTCCCAATGTTTCAGTGCAAGATATTCTTAATGCTTCCACAGCTGAAGCTCATTCATTGAATGTAGGATGTTATCAGATTTACATTTCACTTTCCATACATACTAATTGCAATTAATATTTTTTTAATCTTTTACAGTACGGACATGATGATGAAGCTGTCAGTGTATGCGAATGTATGCGCTTTGATACAGGATCTTCCATTATTGATTTTACATCTGGCATGGATTCCGCCTTCTGTAGTGATGAAGATGCTGCAACACCATCACTTGTACGAGATCTCTCCAACATTCAGGTATGTTTTGGAATTTGTTTATGCTACTGTGCATGATTTCAATTTCAGCACTAACTGTAACCTTTCTCTCTTTTTTTTGTGTGTGTGGAAACACTGCAGCTTCCGTTTAGCCATGGTTGTTATTTTCTGTTCACAAAGGTATAGATTTGACTGTGCAGTCCACAGGAGGTGGCATATTGGTTGTGGATTTATTTTTTGTAGGCCAACTGTCAGCAGAATGGACAACTCCAAGGACATTCCTCCAGAGTTGGTGCTCTTGCCAACATTGGTTGGGCACCACCAAGAGGTTTGTACCCTTTGTGTTATTATGAATGTAATTTTTATAGATCCTATTGATTTTTTAAAAAAAATTCTTATCTTTATTTGTTTGCAGGTGTGTGGCTTGAAGTGATTGTTAGTGGTCTATAATTCACAATCTTTGCTGCACCTCCCCCCTTTTTTTTTTTATAGAGGGTAATTACTTAACTTACCTTGAACATATCTGGGAATTTTCCAGTTTAGAAGGAGGAATTTGTAGCATACGGGCCAATGGAACTGCGGTATGCTCAACAATTTGTTTTTTGAGATTATTATATATGTCATCCGGATCTTACAATCTCCTTATAGAGTTTAGCATGTTGAAAATTTTAGTTACTTTTATTGGGGTTGACTGTTCGTGACTTTAGACATGTGTTCAGACTGATAAATTTTTTGAGTTACTTGTTACACTTTCACTTTGTTGTTATATCCCAAATGAGTACAGTAATAATAAATAATGAGACATCAAAAAGTTTGCAATTATCTTGTCTTACTTTATTTACTCTTCATAGAGAACGAATAGAAGTAAATATCAGACTTTTTGGAGATCATTTTAAAGACGCCTGAATGGGAACATTTGCGGAGGGGAGGGGGTGGCAAGGAGAAGGGAGAAGATGGGAAGGGGGGGGGGGAGAGAGTGAGTGAGAGTTGCAGCCAGCGTCCACCCCCTGGGAGACGGGGCGGGGAGAGATAGAGTGAGTTAGAACTTGACTTTGTCGGTGTTGTTTCCACCAACCGACCGCATCCCCCCCCCCCCCCCGCAGCCCCTTCGCGTTGCATCTCATTTGACAACTAAGATAAGACACCCCGCCGCCCCCCTTCCCCCCTGACTTGGCTCTCTTTACTTGACACTTCGGTGTTTCGTCTCCTTCGAATCCTTGGTGAAGTCCTCCAAGCCCCCAAGCCCTGCAAAATTGAAGACAGTGAAAAATAAATCCACCAGCCGAGCACGCGCGTACGCAGGATTTCGGTTTACCGCTTTATGCCAATTTACAGGCAGAATGCCGTGTGGGCTGACTACCTTCCGGGTGGCACCCTTGGGGCATCGCGGGCTCTTGGAGAGGATCACGACCCCTTTAGAGACTTTAGGTTGGCAGGAGAAGCGCAAGTTCCCGCTTCTCTCGCATCCCCCTTATTCCCCCGTTCCCACGCTCCACCCTGCTGCTACCGCTGCTCCTACCGCTGCCCCGTGTATTCGTATTGCTCCTGTCCTGTCCTATACTCTTAGAAAAAAAATGGAGAAAATTGTTGAGTAAGTAAGTAAAACCTATGCAAGTAGCGTATTTGCAAGACGTATTGCATCATGTCAACAGGTGCGAGGCAGGGTATGCTCCGATCTGTGGTGTGTTCCTACCCCAACCTACCCCAACCTTCAGCCTATCAATGGTCGTGTTTATATTCGTACGTCCATACAGCTTTGTCACCATTTGCTAATATCAGTATCCCTTTTCGGTAACGACATAGTCATTTTATCCATACCGGTTCGCGTATCTTATGAGGCCCAAGCCAAACAGGCCTTACTGCTTGGTCCGCCTTGGAGACCGAAGACACCTTTTCCCCATCCGTGTGCGCGAGCGATAGGGCGGTTCCTCCGAAAAGCGACATCGATTTCATTAAGTACTGACAAAGCTCTATGGACTGATGTATTACGAACATTTTGAGAGACCAAGGTGAAGTTATACGTAGCTGGGATAGGGCTCTCGAAAAATTTCACAACAGCTCTGAAATTAGTTTTTGAAACTAGTTGATGTGGCAGAGAGTAATAGGGGCCTCAAATTAAAATGAATAAATTCCAATTATATTTTATTAGAACTAAGGGTAATTTTGTGTTTACTCAGACGCCTTTGGTTGATGTCTCTAAGATACCAAAAAAATTCTGATACTTTTAAACTTTAAATTGTCATTTAACTTGTGACATACAACTAGAGCAGAATAGACATTATGACACAGCAGAAGAGAGATTTCAGCATTGTCCAATGACCCCTGGGTTATGTGAGAGAAAAAAAGTAAAGACATTTCTAATATAAATGAACTAAAGTAGTACATACTGAAGGTCTCGGATATTACGTGTCTCCCCATTTAGTATGCAAATGATGCAAATCTCATAATATCAGGTCTGAACTTAAAAACTACAAAGGAGAAAGCAGAGTCAATCTTGAACAAAATTGTTAACTTCTTAAAATATCTAAATCTTATTGTCAATACGTTTAACACTTATTCCATGCTATTCTCGGGTAAAGGCAATGATAACAAATTGAATATACAAATCGATAACCAATTGATAGAACAGACAAATAATGCAAAATTTTTAGGCTTACATTTGGAGAGTAATTTTTTTTATCTTAATCTTAAACAAAATGAGAAAAGGTATCTTTCTGCTCAAACAATTATCTCTAAAGGCATGGTATGAAACCTCAATCATAAAAAATTAATTGCAGTATCACAGATTGTTAGGCATTAATGAAGAAAGCTATTCTAAATAACGATCAATTGCATTACATCAAGAACGTTATGTCAGTTATATTTAGCAAATTAATCTGTCTCATTGTGAAGAAGCCAACCGTTATCTCGGCCAGCTCCATTATTCCTGTAACTCTTCAAGTCATACATACCGCTGTTGTGTGCCCTGCAGAATCATTGTACAGCTCGAAGAGCTGAAGGTAAAACTGGAGCAGCAGCTGCAGCAACTGCAGCATCTGCAGCAAAGTCTGGCAGCAAATGGTACGATTATTTCAGTCTGTAACATTACAGTCAACAAATTAGTCATTGCTTAAAGTAACCTATTTTCATTGATGTAACAGATCCAATGGATATTGATGAGCAGGTGAATGAGGTGGAGGGAATGGAGATTGTAGAAAATGGTAAGATTATTTCAGTCTGTAACATTACATTCAACAAGTCAATCATCGCTTAAAGTAACCTATTTTCATTGATGTAACAGATCCAATGGATATTGATGAGGAGGTGAATGAGGTGGACGTGGAGGGAATGGAGGTTATAGAAAATGGTAAGATTATTTCAGTCTGTAACATTACATTCAACAAGTCAATCATCGCTTAAAGTAACCTATTTTCATTGATTTTACAGATGTTCTATGAAGTATTAAAGTAAGGTTTAAATGAAGCCTGTTGCCTGTTCTTTGCGGGATGGAAACTCTTTTCCCAGACAGAATAATTTTGCATAAGAGATGTTCTAATCAACAATTTTATTTTAAGAATTACACTTACCACTGGTTCTGCCATGGCAAACGCCGGGCGCCGCGCCCGCGTAGCTTCGGTTTCTTGGTGCACTGAATATTACTGCATTCTGTAAACTAACCACACGTCACTGCTAACAGTACTACACATAACCTATGCGCATAGCGCCCAATGTAACCGGAAGACCCCGGTCCATAGACGCAGCGTACGAGAGTTGATCGGACAACCTTTTCGGCATGGGTTGGATTTTACGATTGTCAATTTCGTATGTTTTGACCCTTTTGACGATGGCTACAAGACAAGGCAGGTGACAGGTGATAGCAGACGACCAAGGGACGGGCAGACCGCAGACGACCGGAAAAGCTGGAGGCGGGAGGGGGGAGGGGACGAGGGGAAAGCGGCACTGTCGTGTGACGTCACTCGTGTACAATCTATTTAAAAGACAGGACAACCGAATCCAAAGTTTTGCGGGTATTTTTCAGGAAACCAACTATAATTTTGGGATTAAAATGTTTCAATGATTTGTACTGGACATAAGTGCGAAATTGACATCGGGAAATGAGCAAATTGCCCCGTAAGAAGAACAGAAGGAAAACGGTGGCGGAGCGTAGCGCCGACCCAAAGCGAAGCAGACGACGCCAACATCGTGAAGATTTCGGTCTTTATTTCATAGCATCAGAAAACCGACCTTAGTATTGACTTCGAGAGCGACATTCTTGATATTTTGGTGTATTTTCGATAAAACGTTGTTTTGGGTTGGTTTTGGTGTTGGTTAGAGGTCATGTTGTGTTGAAGAGTAGTCACAACTCGCCCCTTTTCTTGTGTGCTATTCGCTGTTAAACTGTTTCGTTGGTTCAAAACAGAGCTAAGGTTAAAATGGATCTGTATGAGAAGGGTGATTCTAATTATTTTGTGAGTCAGTCACCTTTTTGGGATCGATTTCAAGCCTCTGAATAGAATATGGATAACAGATCTTCAATTTTCCCGCCAGGCTACCCAGGAGTCATTAAGATTGGAGTTTGCAGATACTACGTTGGATGCCAGCAATATTGGAGCTTGTAGTCATGCAATCTTATGTCTTGGTAATATTGAATTAATATGAGTATTGTTTCATGAATGTGGTTTTATTTAAACTTACACTGACTTCTGTTTTGCCATAGATGAGCCTTGGAGGGCAGGAGTACCATCACAAGTGCCATATAATGGCAGGTTTTTCCCATGGAATGAAGTGGAGGATCAATTAGATCCCATTCTAGACCTAATGGATGGAACCAAACTTCCTGTGAGTCTTCGGCTCAAAAGAAAGCGTGCTCTTGTTCAAGTTGTGCACATATGCGGGAATTATATGATTAATGTACTCAAGGATTTCAGAAGGAGCACTGCTAGAGAACTCGCAGACATGGTTGTCAAAGGCCGTGAAACCTTGTTCAATACAGAAGTCATGAGTAGAACGGGAGGCAATAGCTTGAAGAAGTTTAGCCAAGCAATATATGCCTTTGTAAATAGCAACAAGGGAGATGAAAATAAGAGAAAAAATAGGAAAAAGGGTTCATACCCAGCTCCATCATGAGAAGAATGCATTTGGATTTGAGACTTTGAGAAGGCTGCAAGACCAGTTCACAGTTCATCTATATACAAACTCCAAGTGTGCTGTGTACATTTTCATTGCTCTTAAGATATGGTTCGGCATTGATGCTGGATAAAATAGAGCGGTCTTGGTAGATCATACCCTTGCTGAGAAAATGTCGGTCATTGGATATTTATAATGTATTTGTCAATGTTAATGTTGGGTTTTCGGTAGTGCTGACTTTCCCTGGATAATTTCAAAGGTACCCAAAAGTCCTTGGTAATGTCTGAATTTTTTTAATTTTTTTTTTTTAGAAAAAGAATAATATTTCGGACTATTTGGATAATGTTGAGATTATCCACAGTCCTCTGAGTAACATTTAAATAACAAAATGTCCTTTGGGTTAAGTCCATCCTGCTGCTGTTCCTGCGTGACGTGGACTTTATCTAGCACAACTAGGTAATATCTGTTATGCTGCTGTGGTATGTAGTAAGATACCACAATACTGTGGATACTTTTTAAATTTTGAACTGTTATTTGACTGGTAAAGGTCTTATGAATTTCAATCACCCAACATTAACTCTTACATATACATTTTGATTTGAGGTTCTGAGTAGGCTTTATGACCAGTTAACCCTTGATTTATATTTGGACTCCACGTTTGCTGCTACAATTTTATTACACCAAAGATACATTTGAGCAATGGTGCTTACGGCTGGATAAGATAGTATGGTCTTGGGAATCATACCCTTACTCCATGCATATTCTGATTGTTGGGATAAAGACTGCCTTGAGGATGTGTGAGTCTAGCTGTACATGACCTCACATGTATTATACAGTGTGTATTTTGCAAACCCTAATATGTTCAGCAGATTGTGCGAATAATTGTATATTTTCTTTCACTTTGTTAACGCATTATCTGAAGTAGCATCCACATTGGTATGTAAACACCAGTTCTGTGTCATTTCTTCTCATCGCTGTATACACATATTGTTGAGTTGATGTACTTTGTAGTAAATTACATTGAAAATTCATATTGATGAGGTATGCAAGGGAGTCTGAAAAGGAAATTTTATCCTCAAACAGAGTAGTTAGTAATCAGTACTAGCAACATTATGATTCACATTATAAGACTGACTTCCCTACAGATATTTTTCGTCCTCTGCAAGGAACATCTTTCTACGTCTCATATGCTGTTGTGCTTTTGTATTTGTACTTTTCCTTGTGCCAAAGATGTACCTGTCATCTGTTTAATAATTTATAATTTAAAATAATGTATACATGCAGATATTCGCTAAGGCTAAGGAAAAATTGTATTTTAACAATAGTGCTGCCTTTGTGCTTTTTGTAGATTGCTCTGAAATAAATCAAATCACAGAACAACATAGTATTCGGATTTGCTTTATGGAATGTGCTATTTTCACAGTTCAATTATCCTACCCCAATTTCTCTTCAGTCTCATTCTGCATATCTTGTTTCAGTTTGTGAAATTAAGAATGTCGTAAATTTACAGAATTTGACATTGGTAAAATATCAAAGGAATGAAGTATACTATGAGGGCGTAATAAAACGCATAAACATTCCAGGCACAACACACAGAACTCAAAAATGACTGAAACACACATACAGTGAAGTAAGTGTTAGTACGTGCAACTTCCTGAAGGATTGTTAATGTTTCATGATGTACATGAAGCAAGCTTGTAACTTTGATGTTAGGATTGTGTTTGATATTCAATTCCTGGTCTGTCTGACTAAATACAAACAGACCCTTGCTCCCATTTTTGACAATCTTTTCTACTCTTTCCCAGTTGAATTTTAACATAATCTTGGTAAGATCCCAGTCTATGCACTGTCTTTTCTAATTTAATATTTAATTTCGGAGAGACAAATAGTTCTTTCATATTTATGAGGGCTGGTGCATGGTACCGGTAGTCACGATTTCTTGAATAGATACAAAAAGTGAAATGCTTTGATTAGGTCTAAGAATGTGACTAAGGTATTTCTGCTATTGTTATTGGATTTAGAAATTATATATCTGCTGGACGATGGCATTTACAGTAAAAAATTTTGGTCTGTGACCAAATGGATTTTCTACAATAAGTCTTTTGATCAGTGTAGTAGTTAATTTTTGAGAGAAGAACGCTCTCAGAAAAATTATTCGCAACAGTGCAGGTAATTAGACTCTATAAGGATTCAGATTGCCATTTGAGGTCTGTAAGCATATAATCTTTCTTTTTCTTTTCTTATATATTTTGAAGATCATTAAATGTTTCAACAGCTTCACAAGACCTCATTTGTTGTGGAATGTGCAATATTTTGGTGATCTTTGCTTTCATTTCCAATATCTTTGATTTCGATGACAGGCGTGTTTTTCACTTCACGTTCAAATTAAGCCGCGCTCTTCGATTGTTATTTGTTTGAAGATTGCGTAGTTTTTCATAATATCAGGGTCGACCCCGCCCGATTCCAGATGAAAATTTTCATGTTTTGTTTTGTTTGCTTGTAGAGTATACTTTCATAGTGATCACTTAGATTGTATTAGTGATGTTAACTCCGATTTACTTGCGTGTCGATGTCTGGCGTGTCTACAGGCAGTGCTTTGCGTTGTCATGTATTCAACGTGGTCATGAGTGTACGGTGTTTTCACAACGGACGTCCGTAACCTGAAAGGTAAGCCGTGTCGTCTACTTGTGATCCCAGCGAGGTTGATTTTAGTAAATATTGATGACAAAGCTCTACTGATGATTTACGACTATTTTGAGACCAAGGTGAAATCGTTGCGGATCCCAAAGTCAGGGCTCTCTAAATTCCATATCGGCTCCTGGATGAAAGGTGTGTACAACCTGGATTCACTCACTGAGTTCTCAAGTTTCCTTGCAAGGATGTGTTTTCAGTAATGCATATGCTTCTCATGTTACGTGCTCAAACGACGTATCAGCTGTTGACCACTCAACCATGGGTGATATACCATTGGATATTATTTGAACGACAGCTATCCTATGAGGCTCTTGTTTTTATTCTGGGGTGAACATGGCAAAGCCACATCATTCTTAGTATAGCTAAAACTACTTCTAACAGAATAAGAATTATGGGTTATCAAAGTGGAGGCATCACAGGCAAGGAGCCCCATTCATTTATATTTCACGCCTACTTTGATAGCCGGATGATTATTGTAGTAAGTTTTACTTGAACCCAGGTGCATTTTTGCCACTTTGATGTGAAATCTGCATTACTCATTTTGTTCGGGCACTGTGGCTCAAGAAACCAGCTACATCTAAGGCTTATGGATGCAGTTATTGCATGGCATTAGTTCATGATATCATTCAGGAACCTGATAGTTATTTTTGAAAACATTTCATAGTTTGCAATGCCACTGATTCTAATACGATGTTTGTTAAGTTTGATCCCCAATATCTATATTTTTTCCGCCCTTTGGATTGTTACATATTCTCTTGCGGTCATTTAAGAAATTCCCACTACTCACAGATAGCTGTACATGGAACCATTAGTGGCTCACGTGCTAATGTGACAAGGCCCCAAGAGTAGCATATATTATTTGATAGGTGGAAATATGCCATTCAGATTAATATGAAAACTGACATATGTGTGGTATTTTTCCAATCGCCACAAGGTCTGAAACCATAGCTCTCAGATTTGGCCACAAGATTTTGAATCCAATAAGGGCATGTCAAAGCTCCCGATTGTAGATGGATTTTGAAACATAAGTACTGGAAAGTTTGGATGTGGCAAATTTTGTTGGTTAGTGTTTTAAGAAAAGTTTGTGGATTTTATATCTTTTTGGATATGTTGTTCCCACTACATAGAGGATGTAAACTTCTTAGTGAATTTTCAATGGTCCGGCAGGCGTATCATCCACACTAAATGTGTATGTATAAATTTGTACCTATCACATCTACAGTCTAAAGAAGCACAGAAACCATTTATGTTCATATTTGTTCATTGTTGCATACAGATTTGTTCATGATAAAGGATGCATTTATACTTAGTCGGGGTGGGTCGAACCCGGGTCTTTCAGGTCGAACCGAACCCGAACCGAACTTTCAAAATCTTACCCGAACCCGACCCGAACTTTTTTCGAACTCGAACCCAAACCCATCGTTTTTCTGCAAAGTGCGTATTTTTAAGGAAACGGATATGTTTTTCATTGGAATTAAGAAAATGAACCATTGTAAATGCAGATTTGTAACATTAACATTTTGACAAAAAATTCAGAAAGAAAGAGTCAGGCAAGCCAAAATTGCACCAAATAGAAATGGCCACCAGATAGCTCTTCATACGCCCAATATCCTTACCAGCGGAAATCGCGAGGGAAAGTAGTAAGTTCGAAAAAAGTTCGGAATTTCGAACTCGGACCGCAGCAAAAGTTCGACGTTCGAACTCGGACCGAACACGTTGGGTTCGGTTCGGTTCGACGCGATTTCGAACGGTTCGACCCACCCCTTATACTTAGTGTTTGTATGTGTAGGTCTGTAAATGCATTATGCGCAAATGTGTACATTAACATTCGGTGTGTAGTCAAAGTATCATGCATCACAAGACCAGCAGCGTTGCACTGCAATGCCATGCCCTAGTTCCCCTTTTATACCCGATTCTTCATGACAAAGTCATTGACTTACCGCTCGCGGAAGGAATGGAGATGAGTGAACGTGCTGCATGGCTGGCACTAGCAGCTCAACTGGCAGTGTGACTGGCCCTATGGTCAGGCCGCACTGTGGTTCCTCGGCGCGCGGGGGAGAGGGGAGAGGAGTTCACCCCACCCGTTGCCATCGCCGAGGCACCTGGACTCATAATGTGTGCTCGCTTCACAAACACCGTGTACGCATACCTGGACACCAGGTGTACCTGGTGCGTCGGTGGGGGGGGGGGGGGGGACTCGTTGAGGAGCGGTGCCGGCGGTCGCACAGGGTGTTCGCCATTCACACATCAGTGGCGTGCTGCCCGGAGAGCATCAGCGCCTCGTGGGTTGTCTGAGGTGATGCCGCCGTTACCTGACATGTGGACGGCCCTCGCAGCCGCGCGGCCCGTCCTCAAACCACGTAACACCGAGGCGGACTGCCGCCGTTCAGTTACGTCCTGTGTGGACGGCCCCCGTACCGCGCGGCGCAGTCCACAAACTACGTCTGGCCGGTCCCTAACCGGTCATTGATCAAATGTGAAGTAATGCTGTTACGCATTCCCGCCTGCTTTCCTGTGGATACCCCAGCACGGAGTACGGAGTATCTCCGCCAATGGCTGGAGGCCACGTCCAAGGCCATCCCACCGAGCAGGAGGGCGGCGCGGCAACCTCAACGCACCCTGTGTACTGCGGGCTTGCCCACCTGCTGCATATGGCAGGCGGCAAGCTTTCAACGGCGGTGGTCGGGTGGGCCGGGCTGCATTCGTACCTACTGACTGTTACCAATTTTGGTTCATTTATTTAAATATTGTCGTTAACATAACATCCGCCATATATTAATTGCCGCAGTAATGCTCAATTGCGCGCATTAGGCAATCGCAATCGTCGTTTGCTCCGACCGCTTGCCTGGAGCTCGCATATATGCGTCCCTCAGTTGCAATAGAGCCTCTTCGAAGGATTTTTCGCTGGCATACATGGCGCCATCTGCAATCAATGACATTTCAAAAATACTGCGGTTGCATACTAGGGTGGGTACCGGTGGGGCGCGGTGCTACTTACTGTGGAATGGGCCCAGAAGATCCGAGTGCGTACGTCCAAATTCTATTAACACAGCTTCCACACAGAGTCTGAGCTGCAAGGCTGCTGATTCATCTAGCTACTGCGGCGGTCTACAAATTAACACGTACCTAAAAAACTCGAGGTTAAATTTCATACTTTCAACTGGTAGCAGAGAAGCCATCTTCGCTACTATGTTGCACTGCGACACGGTCTGGCCTCTACTGGCCTCTCTTTTTATGTCGTGCAGCCGTCAGCGACACACAAAACTGCCAATACAGCAACTATGACAGCTCAATCGGACACTGGAAACTGGAGAAGTAACCATCCGTTTGTGTGTGTGTGTGTGTGTGTGCGTGTGTGTGTGCGTGTGTGTGTGTGTGTGCGTGTGTGTGTGTGTGTGTGTTCGCGCGCGCCTGCACGCACCATAAGCTCAAATCTTTCGCTGGGCGGCGCTGCCTGCATACCACTATTCACGGCATTTTCACGCGAGCAAGATGAGTGCAATAGATGCGATATTTGGATTTAAATTTGCACGTCGCGGGGAGGTGAGCTAGTGCGGCTGAAGACCCACTCAAGTCGTGTGGGAGGTGTGCAACAAGGACAGAACACGACCGTCTGTCTCTCTCTAACGATGAACCCACTGACAAGACATGATTTCTCCGTGCATACACGACAGCCGTGCAAAATTTTCAATATTTTTCTGATAACGGGGCCTGGTAGAGGAAAGTTCAGTCTAGCGCATGGGCTAAATTCCATCCCGAAAAACGTACACGTTAGCGAAAAACGCCCCGTATGAAAATACTTCCCATACATTCGTCTTCATCGCCACTCGCCAAGAGTTGGATGGCAGAGCAACGAGGGATCAATGCGAGAGGATTAAGAGACGAACGAAGACGAATGTAATTTACCGGTGAGACGAGTCGTTCGATCCACATTCGTCTCACAGTCATAGTACGCTCTTCTCAAAGAGGATGCACGTTCCCCTTGGAAGTGGTCAAAACGGAGACCATTCAAAGACGAATGTCCAGGCCTTCTCTAGCCGCCGTCTATCGGGTGTTCTATCCCCGCGACCGTCCTACATTCGTCTTGCGTGGAAGACGAATCAAAGACGACGTCGACACTCGTCTTTCGTTCCTCTCCGATCGCAGAGGAACCAGAGACCAACGGTACCCCGTGCCCACCAGTGCCCACAGGCTTTCATTCGTAGCACGTTCGTCTCCGTCCGGAGACCAACGAGAGACCCCCGTGCCCACACGCGTCCATTCAAATCATATTCGTCTCCGAGTGAAGAGCAACGCGAGACCAATCTCGGCACCGGCTTTCACTGGCTTTCATTCGAATCACATTCGTCTCCAGGTGGAGACCAACGAAAGAGAACCATATGCACCCAGCTACTGTGTGTGTGTGTGTGTGTGTGTGTGTGTGTGTGTGTGTGTGTGTGTGTGTGTGTGTGTGTGTTTGTGGGGGGGGGGGTTACCACAGCAAGCAAGAAAATTAATTTGAATCATTAATGATTTATTTCCACACAGGAAAACAAAAGCACAGAAAGCAGCATTGGTCATTTAATAAAAAAAAATATTATCATATCTAATTAGATACGTTGAAAATTTTACTGCTTTATCAAATAATAGTGCTTGTCAACTTAGAAAAATTTGTCAACATATTAAAAAACAGAAATAAACAGAAACTTACTTGAGTCAGTCATTATTTACAATTTTGAAAAAAAAAAAATAGTATCTATTCAGTTATGAGCCCGGAGCATATGGATGAAGCGATGGAGGTGACGAATTCGATGGAATTCATTTCCTGGACATGAGAATGAGAGATGGGGAGGGCAGTGGTGGTAGGGGTTGCAGGAGGGGGAATGTGGGGCCCTGAAAAGGCAGGAGGAGACATTCTGATGTCTGAATCGATGGGTACATTGGGAAGCAAAGGGGTATCGGCGGTGCTGGAAGTGAGTACAAAGGGGGTGGGGGTGGATGAGGTGCATGAACTAGCTGCAGTGGTGGTGGTGGATGGGGTGCTTGAACACGGAGCAGTGGTGGTGATGGTGGATGGAGCCTTCTTATTTCCTGCCGTTTTTAAATTGTTAATGAAGTTGGCGACCGTGTTGTTGAGATGGAATGGATCGATGACTGGTGAAGTTACATGATTTTTGTCTGCCCAAGTAGCATTTGCACAGACATACCCTGTAACAAACACATGGGCAAATAAATAAAAAATGTTACATCTTTATGTAAATAAATTATGAGCAAGGCATAACCCACATGTATAAAAGAAAATATCATTTTTTTATTAAATGTGAAAATTATGAATTAAAACATTCAAACAATATTCTGAAACTAGGAACTGTGAAAAGGAAAAATTTGGTAAAATGAAGTTTACACCGGAATAGAATGCAAGAGGTTACGCCCTAGTTTTACCAGTGATTAGAATAGTGAAGTTTTAACACAATACCAACCATAAACAGTTTTTACAATCTCATCAGGCAGTTTTGCCGTGTCTCCTCTTCCTGTCCGGGACAGGGCGTCATGGCCAATCATAGGTACCAAATGTTTGAGAATTTGCCTGAACATTTCAGCAGGTCTATCAAGATAGGCACCTCTATAAAAATTTAGATCTACATTATTAATGTAAATATTTTTACCCATGAGAGCGACCTGAAAAAAAATTGTCCAGCTAAGACTCTTTCAAATACATCTTTTAAAGTATTAGCAATCTAAATAAACGTACATCACCAGTCTTTTGAGTGAAGCATGGGAGGTTTTTAAGTTCCTCACCCAATGCACTCACCACCTCACTTGGTCGCTTCTTTGGAAGCCTTGGCTCAGCTGGTTTGTAAGCTAAAAGGTTTAAGTTAAAATGAGTAAAGAGAACATATTTTATTTTACTATTGCTGTAAAATTAAAGTAGCTTCCTATTACCTTGTACGGTTGGCTCATCAGCCAGCTCATCCAGAGTTGCCCTTCGCAGCAAGTCTGCCCTTTTCTTTAAAAGCTCCAGCCTCCTTGTCTCCACAAACTCTGTGGCATCAGGAGGCAAAATCACACCTTCCCTTGAAATTCTGGTGATTTCCAGGGGCCTTTTGGATCCTGCAAAAGAGAAATTGTAAAAACCACACTGCACATCCCTTCAAATTTTCTAGAATTTCAAAAATAGATTTTCTATACATTGACTAACTAGTGCTTACCAATTTTAACCACTCTCCCTGAGCAGGGAAGCTTCCACGATTTCTTCTGCACGGTCCTCTGCTGTCCCTCCTGCAGAGGAATATTTCTAAAAAGCTCCTTGTCTTCAAATTCGTCCTCGCGAAAAACGTCGGCGGACGGTGTATTTTCGGTGAATACCAGACAAAATTTAATTTTCCTCGGCATTTTCAAAACAGACAGAGAGCTAGAAACGAGATAGGGCCATTCAACCTTGTGTTGATTTATATGATTGAGATGAAAAATTGTGTATACAGCAAAGCGCGGAAAAATTGTAACACCCGCGAAACTTGCTCCTTTAAGTAGGCAAAAAGTGACGCATCACCCCCAAAACGACCTGTGTCTGGATCAGTCTGGATCCGCACCTTTTTCGGATTCGGGACTTCCCCCAGCATGAGTAACCTACGCGGATGCCTTCGTATATTTTTTAGTGAACTCAGCACGTTGCGCAAAACGACTTTGCTGTAGTTTTTGTATAATTCGAGAGCAATGCCTAGACTGGAATATTCTTGGCCGCTCTTCGAAGTGTCCCATTGTTTTAGAACAGAAGTACTGTGTCATTGTAGGTTGGCACCACTGTTACCTGCCCGGTGGCCAACAGGTCTATTGCTGGAAGGCTGCGATTCGTCTGCTCGGCGAAAATCAAAACAGTGCCGGTGTCCTGTCGGTTTGATTTATGTTTATTCGAAATATTTTTGCAAAAGACCGCAAAAGATAAAATTAAAAGCAGAACCAAATTCTTAATGTCAGACCAGCAGCCTGACCAGCCTGACGATGAAGAAATGCCGCGGAAACTTTCGCGGAGGGAGCGAGTGCGACTTCTCGCTAACCGCGGACAGCATGGGTAAGTTTTAGTGTCTTACGACATCTTAAAATATATGTCATGATTAGTGTAACACTATAAATACGCCAGAAATACGCCAGGAATATTTCGTACGGTAGATTTTGTCTTTTCGTTGTATTCCGGAAAAGGTGACATGTTTGTCATCGTCACTTTGGGTTGCAGTAAACCTAACCTCCAGACAAAGGGCACGAAGTATCTTGATACTGTCAATATTGCCACTGTAGCTTGCCAATTGAGTCCTTTGTTGTGCTCTTATTTTTGTCACCTCTGAAAGTACATATTTTTTTTACGAAGTGCTACAGACAGCTGCCATGCATATTTGTTATGGGTTAAATTTTACCGAGAGCTTTAAAATCTTCATGTTTACACAGAAATTTTCATCTTGTGAGTATAACTATATTATCTTTGATTTGCAGTGGAGAGCCTGTTCTCAGTGAAGGAATCATGACACTTCTTCCACATGGTCATACTCTGTCTCTTGATCGAACACTGGGTTCATCGCAAAGTGGACTTCAACAGCACTCATCAGGTCTGTACATTTGGAATTGTGGACTGGTGTATGCCTACATTGTATAATGCGACTGTGTATTTTTATGAAGTAAATGTTTTTCCAGGAAGACACACTTTGGAAAATGTGGCTGCATTTCCACGTAGCAGTACTGATGCTTCCATTTTTACATGTCCGACATTACAAGATCAGGGTATGTATGCTTTAAATAAAAATTAAGGTCACCAATGCACTGTTATAGTGTGCTAATAATTAAGTTGCGATTGTGTTTTTTTCTCATTAGTGGTGCAGTCTTCAGTCACTGGTTCTGTAGCTGGGACTGGGAATGTTTTGGAGTCAACTCTGCCGACCAAGCATGGTATGTAATTAATTGATTAATTATATATTTAGTAAAGCTGCAACAAAGCTTTGAAGTTGTGTGGTCAATGAAATGAAGTTGATTCTTTTTCTCTACTTTAAAATAACTTTGTCTGGTTTTGTATTGCAGGTGAACCTTCTGAAGCAGCAAATTTCACCCTAAGCGATCAACCAATGTCTTGTGCCACTACATCTTCTATGTTAGGTAAGAAATTTAATTTTCTCAAATGTCTTGATACGACCTTTAAAATATTAAATGTCTTCACTTTACACTTGCATTGGTCTAATTTTATTTCTTGTTTTGTATTTAGATCCCACTCACCATGACTGGAGAGATTATTTACACTTCAGTCAGGAAGAATGGCCTCAAAATGAAAGAAAAGATGCAGCGTTTAATCCATCAGCTGAAGAGTTTGGAGAAATTTCTGATTGCCACAGTCTCCCACAGCCGACCATGCCCCTCCTCCAGGATCCATTAGACCAGCCGCTGTATGAAGGCAGTAGAATTACCTGCAGAGACAGTTTATATTCAATTTTGACATACTGTCAGGTTGAACATGTATCTGGGGTAGCTTTGGCAAAACAGCTTTGTCTTCTTGACCTGCATCTTCCTCAGCCCAACAACTTTAAATCAACAACATATCAGTTTTTTAAGTGCTTTGAAAATATAGATCAGAAGATAGATATATCTTTTTATTGCAGTGTTTGCTGGGGCTCAAGGGCACAATCAAATGATTTTTGTGATAAATGTACTGACCCCATGCGTCAAGTCCATTACTTTATAAGTGTACCCTTATTGCCTCAAGTTCTTAAATTATATGAAAGGCCAGGATTCCTTGAAACTATTATGTATAAATCAAAACGGACCAGAAATGACACTGGAAATATTGAAGATATATATGATGGTGAAATTTACAAGGAAGCAGAGAAAAGTTACTTAGCAGACCCTAAAAATTTATCCCTAACCTGGTACACTGATGGTATTAATTTGTATGAATGCAGCCCTATGTCTTTGTCCCCATTTTGTTTTGCTATTAATGAACTGCCTCCAGGAGAAAGGTACAAACCTGAAAATATCATTATGGGTGGTGTGTGGGGCAGCAAAGACAAGCCTCATCCTAATGTTTTTTTGCAAAATATTTGTGCTCAAGTAGAAGTTTTAGAAAAGGGCTTCTTGGCAAAATTGTATGATGGAAGCGTTATTACTGCCCAAGTGTTTGTAAATCAGGGCCGGGCTGATGCTCCTGCTAAGGCAACCTTTTTTAATATGAAAAGTCACTCAGGGTTTTGTTCATGTCCTGTTTGCCATATTGTTGGAGAAAAATCAGGGGATGCAACAGTGTTTCCACACGAGGATGTGCTAATTCTGCGCACAAGTGCTGGGTACAGAGAACATGTAGACACAGCTGTGAGAACAAAGGCAGAATGCCAAGGTGTCAAAGGGCCGACACTTCTCTCCAGAATGGTGAAACCTTTTATATTGTCATCAACATCAATAGATAGCATGCACAATGCATATATGGGCATAACAAAACATATTTTAAACCTCTTATTTAATTCTAACTTTCACAAAATGCCTTTCTCACTCTCTAAAAGTGTCAATCAGGTATATGATAGGTTAATGAGCCTCAGTCTTCCACACTATGTCCAGAGACTTCCAGTTCCTGTAGATAAATTAGCATATTGGAAAGCTTCTCTCTTCCGAAATTTTTTGCTGTATTTTGCACTTGTTGTACTGAAAGGTATTATGAAGGATGAGTATTATAATAATTTTGTCATGTTTGTAGAAGCCATATCTTTATTGAACTCAGAAAGTATTTCCCCTCAAGATCTAGCAAGAGCAGATATACTCCTGCAAACTTTTAGCTGTGATTTTCAAAGATTGTATGGTATTAGGCACATGACTTTCAACTTACATGTGTCACGGCATCTTGTTCATATTGTTTCCCAAACAGGAAATCTGTGGGCCACAAATTGTTTTGGGTTTGAGGATCTCAATGGCAAGTTAGCTTCTTTGGCTCATGGCACAAGGCACGCTGGACTTCAAATTTCAAGCAATATATCTGTTTTGACAACCTTGCCTTCTCTAGTTAATAAGTTAACCACCCCATGTGCTAAAGAATATTGTGAAAATTTATTGAGTAAGGGAAGAAAAAGGAATGTGAATGAAAAGATTGCTGATTCTGTGTATTCTGTTGGGAAGTATGATTACTCTCCATCAGTTAATGAAATTATTACAGAAAAAATTATTTCAAATCATAGCAATGACTGTAGTGTCCAAACATTTACTAGACTACTTAAAGGTACCTTGTATGTGAGTAAAGATTATGGCCGAGGCTCTAGAGTTTCCAGTTTTAGCAAGTATTGTGTAGAGGGTGTTTTTAAGTATGGTGACATCCAATATTTTGTTCGTGTGGTTTGTGGTACACAATCATATTTCTACGCTGTAATTAGAGAAGCGGTTGTTGACTGTCTTGAACCTGGTGTGCGACACATATTCAATGTATCTAAATATGTAGATGATTTGTTTTTAATTCCTGTTTTGGATCTTGTATGTGTATGTTTTGGGTTTGAAGTAGATGGCAAAAATTTCATTTGTGAGCCTCTCAATAGATATGAGTTGGAGTAAAGTTTCAAAAGTTGGACCAATGCTGCTCTCTGTGCTTTTGTTTTCCTGTGTGGTGGTAACCCCCCCCCCCCCCCCCCCCCACACACACACACACACACACACACACACACACACACACACACACAGTAGCTAGGTGCATATGGTTCTCTTTCGTTGGTCTCCACCTGGAGACGAATGTGATTCGAATGAAAGCCAGTGAAAGCCGGTGCCGAGATTGGTCTCGCGTTGCTCTTCACTCGGAGACGAATATGATTTGAATGGACGCGTGTGGGCACGGGGGTCTCTCGTTGGTCTCCGGACGGAGACGAACGTGCTACGAATGAAAGCCTGTGGGCACTGGTGGGCACGGGGTACCGTTGGTCTCTGGTTCCTCTGCGATCGGAGAGGAACGAAAGACGAGTGTCGACGTCGTCTTTGATTCGTCTTCCACGCAAGACGAATGTAGGACGGTCGCGGGGATAGAACACCCGATAGACGGCGGCTAGAGAAGGCCTGGACATTCGTCTTTGAATGGTCTCCGTTTTGACCACTTCCAAGGGGAACGTGCATCCTCTTTGAGAAGAGCGTACTATGACTGTGAGACGAATGTGGATCGAACGACTCGTCTCACCGGTAAATTACATTCGTCTTCGTTCGTCTCTTAATCCTCTCGCATTGATCCCTCGTTGCTCTGCCATCCAACTCTTGGCGAGTGGCGATGAAGACGAATGTATGGGAAGTATTTTCATACGGGAGGTAGAGTCAGTCACTTCGCCATGATTATGCCATAATTACGTTGTGGCGGCGACGTCATAGCGACGTAATGTTGCTAATCGGCTACGGCACGACAATGTTCGGCCGTCGTCCAGACGATCTCTGATGCACGTCACTATGTTTACATCGTGTCAACGTCACGTCTATGTTGATGGAGTGAGAGAGATGCGGCGACGGCGACATGACGTGACCGTGGGTCTGTGGTGCGGTCGACCACCAGTCTACGTAGAGGCGACCACTCCCACAAGAGGTAGAGTCAGTCACTTCGCCATGATTATGCCATAATTACGTTGCGGTGCCGACGTCATAGCGACGTCGCATCGACTTCTTATACTATAGCTCATTTGTTGTGCCACCACGTAATGTACGTTAAGTCTGCGTTGCCGGTTCGACGTCCTGGCGACGTAATGTCGACTAGCATTATGTGACGGTGATTCATGTCTGCTGTGAGGCCGTTGGCGTCCCTTAGTGATTATGGCAACCTGCGGACAACGTTGTGACAACGTATTGAAAGAGACGTGACGTTTGAGATCATCGGCAATACGTTGACGTAACGACGTAAAGCCGGCAACGTGCCGGCGACAGTGCGATGACGTTGTGTATGGTACCGCGCATGATCGAGATCGAGATGACGTGTGTTTGGATACGTTGGTTGTTCAACGTGCCAGCATCGTTGTGTCGACGTGGAATTGTACACTGAGCAATGTCGACGTCGGCACAACGGCGCTGCGCTGACCTCATAAAGTCAACGCAGAACCACTGCGGATTATCGTTGTGGTATTGACTGCGTGCTGCCAACGTCGTGTCGGTATCGACAGGACGTTGGCAGGTAGAGGGACGGGTGCCAACGTGTACGCACGTTGTATCGATGGTGCATATTCTACGTGAATATGATGTCTTCGATAAAACGTCGCATCGCGCAGTAGGAATTGACGTAATTACGTTGACGTTACAGGGCCTCATCCGCGATGTTAGCACATTGAGGTCTACATCACTCCGTAGTATTTCGGACGGTACGACATCAAACCGTCGATGGCCCAATTATTCTACATCGACAAGACGTCGAACACTTTCGAAAAATCGATGGCAACGTAGACAACGTAAAATCCGTAGAAACAACGTAATTTCTACCAACCCGTCCCCATCGGGGGGCCATGACCCCCCCGCACATGGCCGTCCTGCGCCAGCTTATTTTCCACGCGCTCCGAGATAGTGTTGGACGGTTCGGTCAACGATTAACCGATTAATCGACTAACTGTTGGAATTGATCGACTAATTTTAGTCGGCTAGGGATTGTCGGTTAATTGATTTAATCGATCAATTCCATCGGTTAACCGATAAATTTAAGTACGAATTAAATGGAGAAAATACCGCGTCGTAAATATGTAGCGGCTCAAGGGCTGCCGTGCTGTGAGCGCGCACACAACGCTGGTCGAAGTGTGACTGAGACTCTCTGCCGAGCAGCAGCAGAGCGGCGAGCGCACACGGCAGTGGTTCGTCCTCTGCGCGACTGCAGGAGTGTAGTGGGGGTAGACACGGACGCGCGCGAAGAGAACTCGTATGAACCTGTTGTCAACATGGCGCCCTCAGCCGTGTGGACGTATTTTGTTAAAAAGGACGGGGAAAGCCTCAGTGCAATAAGTGCAAGAAATCGTTCGGCAAGAACACAGCCAACACCACTCTGTTTTATCATCTTGAGAAGGCTCATGGAATCTTCTTGAACAAGAACCCTGCTCAGACCAAGAAGACATCAGATGCTGCCGCCGAAGTAGCCGAGGAGGAAAACGTGGATGACGTCGAGGTAAGTCACAAATCGTCATAATTCTCGATCTTCGCTATTCGGTTAATAGGTTAGGCCAAGTACTCAAACTTAGCGTAATCTTGACGGAGATAAGATCAGGTTAGGTCGGAAAGAAACAAAGGTTGACGTTGCAGTTCTCGCTGGAATTCGACGGAATACGTTACATGCTGAATGATGGTGAACGTGTTTGTGCACACACTAAAATCCTTACAAAGAATGTTTCTTTTTAATTCGAATAATTCGGTGACAGTGTACTTTGCAAAGCTAATTCTTCGTGCCTTACAATGCCTACGAATTCTGCGTAAGGATTTTGCAGTGCATACAGAAGTTTTGTTGAAAATTTCGCATGCTCTTCTACTCTTTTGTACAGACGTATGTGTAATTCAGTACATGCCAAGTTCTACCAGTCTGAAAAGTTTTGACCCGGCGGTACCCCATGCAAGAGGGCCGTTTTTGGTGCCAAGTGCACGGGCTGTCTCATGGCCGTGGGGTATCGACGTAGCCAAAACTTTTCACAGTGATAGCACCTCACGCTGTTATGGGTGTGAGGCATCAGTTAAGTTAGCTTTTTCACAGAAAATGTCAGGAACCGGAAAACATCCATTCCCTCGTTGGATGTTTTCCCGTTCCTGACATTTTCTTTCGTTAAGCTTCAGCGTCCTCTGAAGTATCCTAACACTGTTATCGTTGCAGGAGCCGAATGCCGCTGTCGCTAATCAATCGCCCTCCACCTCGAGCAACGTTAGGCGAAGTCTCAGTAGTGAAGGCCCTATTGACAAGTGCATTAGCAACGCGGTGTCTTTCTCGGGTAAGTTTCATTTAAAGGTCCTTGCCAATGTGACAACGTTCAAACAAGCGTGCCGTTTATGTTCGAAGTTTTCCAGTGTACTTTTTATGTCAAAAACTTGGTTTATCGATTGCTTCTTTAGCTGGTGGCTCGAGGGAACAGGAAGTCACGCGTGCTCTCATATACATGATGTGTAAGATGAATCTGCCACTGTCGACGCCAGAGCACGAGGCCTTTAGGCATTTTCTCAGCAAGGTACAGCCGCTGTACAAAGTACCCTGTGAGCAGACGACGACGAAGCGGATGATCCAGTTACACACTGACTTGAGGGACTTTGTTGGGAAGAAAATTGCTGCTGCGGACTCGCTGGGGTTGACAATCGACATCTACACGCATTTCAGCACAATGCAAGGCTACGTTGGTGTAACAGCAACTTGGCGTGAAGGTAAGATAAGGGGCGTCTTCATTTGTCAAGTAGCAGGTTAAAGGGGAAAAACGTGAGCAAAACGTCCGGTCTCTTGACTGCGGAGGGGTTGAAAACGTCTTGGCTGTGTTTGCTCCTTGCCCTCGGCACTGGAGGGGACGGAAGTTTTGCACACATTTTTCCTACTCCTTCCTGTTTACGCTTCGATTTCGGACTTAAGTGGAATTCCCTGTGGCCCTGAGAGATTTTATATTAATGTTTGTAAATTGACTGTTACAGGCAAGAAGCTGCTTACCGTCGAGTTAACATGCAGGCCTATGTCGGAGCGTAAGACGAAAGAGAATTTAGAGCAAGTGCTGAAGAAAGTCTGTGAAGATTGGAATATTGAAGAATCTAAGGTGAAAGGAGTTACTATCGACGGAGGAGCCAACATAAAAGCGGCCGTTCGTTCAATGTTCCGTGTTGACAAGCATGTAGATTGTTTCGCCCACAAACTGAACAACATCGGCCAAGCTGTGATCGGTCTCCAGGAGTCTCCGAGGTTGTCTGAAGTAGAAGGACCGCAGCAGCTGCAACAGGCACTCCCTGACATTCCAGACGACGAGGATGATGCTGTAGATTTCCTGGACGATCCTGAGGAGACAGGCGATGGTGATCCTGGTTCCGTCCGGGTATTGCTGCTCAAAGTCAAGCGCACAGTGCGCTTTACTCGCCAGAGTAGTAAGGGCCCCCCCAGGTCACCCGCCGCCATCTTGGCCCCCCAGGTCACCTGTCCCCCCAGGTCACCTGTCCCCAGGTCACCTGTCCCCCCCAGGTCACCTGCCCCCCTCCTTGAGGGGTGTAACCTAACCTAAGCCTAACCCAACCTAAGCCTAACCTAGCCTAACCCCAACCTAAGCCTAACCTAGCCTAACCCCAACCTAAGCCTAACCTAGCCTAACCCCAACCTAAGCCTAACCTAGCCTAACCCCAACCTAAGCCTAACCTAGCCTAACCCCAACCTAACCTAGCCTAACCCCAACCTAAGCCTAACCTAGTCTAACCCCAACCTAAGCCTAACCTAGCCTAACCCCAACCTAAGCCTAACCTAGCCTAACCCGCCCTAGGCCTAACCCAACCTCAGCCTAAGTTACATCGGACATTCGGACAGGAGTGTAACCTCAACCTAAGGTTATTCCCTAATGTCACCCTCCTTTGGGGGGTGTAACCCTGGGCCCCCTTTCCCCTTTCCCTTTCTGGTGGGGGGCCGAAACCTAAATGTGGATGGCATGACTGAAATTCGGATTATGTTCGTGCCAGCGAACGCAATCCGACATTTTGTTCATGCCGTCCTGTTACCAACATCACAATCACAAAATTCTCTCAGCGTTTCCAACTGCGCCCATGAGGCACGCTGAATGCAGTCGTTAGAATTTTTTGTGCGGAAAATTCTATCCCCTAGAGGCCTATACAAAACCGCAAAGATTTTTTCTAATTTTTTGTGCAAATTTATTTTGCAAAGTTTTTCGTAAAACTTTTTTTGTTTAAATTTTTTTTAAAAATTTTTGTAAAAACTTTTTTGTTTTAAATTTTTTGTAAAAACTTTTTTGTTTTTAAATTTTTTTGTAATTTTTTTGTAAAACTTTTTTGTTTTAATTTTTTTGTAATTTTTTTTTATTTTTTTGTAAAATTTTTTTGTTTTAAATTTTTTTTGTAATTTTTTTAAAATTTGATTAACTAAAGAATTTATTTTTTTCGCGTAGTACACCCTTGTGAATTTTTGTCAGGGACTATACACTTCAAGCTGTACATACGTTTAAACATTTTCCTCACTAAGTCATCATTTTTTTCTGCGTGTTTTGTGAACAGCGTTTTAACAAACTTGTGCAGAGTGAAACCGTGTGCTCTGTGTACCAGGTATAGAACACAATACTCTCCACACACTTTCGAATCGAGTGCTTGCAAACTGGTGTGATTATATGTCCACTTTTTGCACACTCTGTCTAAGAATTTGCGATGCTGTGATACGACGGGTGGCATGCCATAGGAATCCCAGAACTCCCCAGCCCCATGTTTGTCGATGAAGAAAGCGACCCAGTGTGAGCCGGGTTTCGAGATGGGGTCCGTGTTACATATGAGTAATGCTGGACGTTTCTCTAGTCGCCGTGGCAAAGTGTCGGCCGCGAAAACACCTTCAAAGAGAGGAGCGATGTGCTTGTCCTTTCTCATCATCGTGTCCAACGTGCCTCCATCCAAACCTTCGTCCATGATCACACGTTATAGTCGACAATCACGTTCCGATTTTTATCGATTTCGATCAAGTTCTGGAACTCTGCATAAATGATGCAGTTGACGGGATGTGCAACGGGCACTCCGAACTTCACTTCAAGCCGAAGTGTCCCTTGTCTCTGGAGATTCCAGTGGGGTTCGTTTGCGGACAGATCAGGAGAGAGATCGAAACAGTACAGTGTGTTCCCACCAGGGTAATCAGCAAAACTGATATTGTTTCCCTCGTCCTTCCAATGAATGCCTGTTCCAGCGAAAAGAGTGTTGTACGCCTCCATGTACAGACCATTAGCAAAGTCAGGTGTGAGTGGCTGTGCTGTGACGGGGTGTCCGTCCACCATCAGACTGAGGTAATTTACATTCAGGTGCTGAAAGTTAAAGGGATTTCGTGTGAAATCTCCGTTGAATGCACGGTTGTCCACGAATCCTATAATGACTCTCTGAGGCATCTGATTCATAAACAGGTTATCGATATTTTTATCTCTCAGCCCCTGTGTGATCGTGACCGTTTTAATGTCCACTCTATTCACCGGGTATTTTGCCGGTGCCTTCTCCAGGGCTTGTGCATGTGCGAGAAGAACAGACGGTGATACGGTGACTTTCCTGACGTACAGTGTGGCGTCCAGGAGACGTATCTTTTCTGTCCCCGCTGCGGACATGAGTGTGAACGCATCGCGATTTCTGATCAGTTTTATACGGAGCTCCACATTATTCAAAAGGAAATGATCCTGGTTGAAAAAATCGATGTGGAGTGGACCCATCATCTCAAACACCCGACTTCTTGCTGTGAGTGCACGCCGTTCGGCAATGCCTGTGTTTTCTACACCGTCCAGAGAGTCGAAATGACCAGGCGTATCATCATACCACATTCTTTGTGTCATGTGAGAATGTTTAGCAGCCGTGTCGTAATTAAGAAGAGACTCGATGTAGGCTCTGTAAGGAGATGTCATGCTTGAATGAGATATCACTTTTTGATTCAGACTGATATCGACTTGACTCCACAGGGCATGGAGAGCATAATTAATCGGTGCAGCATCGCTGTTATCATTAGCCACTAGATCGGCACCATCCGCTTTCACAATTTTTGCTTTCACATACAACATAGTGTGAGCTGGATCGATGTATTCATGACCCACACCAGGTACGGAAAATTCTACCGTATTTGCAGCATCGAGTGTGGTGAGTGGTTTGTAAGGCACCCAGTGTGTTCCCTCCAGAACGGTTTGAGTTGGTGGAACCAGCCACAAATCCAATTCGGAGCGGAGACACTCGCTAGATTGAGGGTGCATGAAAGCCATTATGAGAGCAGGTCCTTGATATTTGCCGTGCTTCTCCTACGACCTCTCGGTGCGGAATGAGCCCCACGCCCAACCCTACGCCTTTTTATAGCCCCAGACCCCTTCATTCCGTCCTGGGCCTTTTGTTTCAACCGATTTGCAATTTCTTGCATTTGTTTATTCATGCTCTCATTCAAATTTTGACCGGCCGCGACGTCAGCGAGGACCGTGCTACCCGCCCGCGCAGCCTCCCGCCCCAATGCAGCCGCGCCGCTACGGAAAAGCGGAAGGACCGAGCGGAAAAGACCGCCGAGCCATGAACCGATCCCATAGCCTTTCTGATACGGGGCGCCTGCGTAGTAATTCCCCGCACCGCCGCCGCCCGCCTGGTTGACGTAATAGTCGTTGTAATGAGTTTGCGGAGCCATCAGAGCTGTTTAAAGTGAACCAGCAACGTTAACGTTCCGTGATCGAATGGCACGTATCGGCCTGCGTGGTCCCTTATATCTATTTCCAGGGTGTCAAACGATTTCGTCTTCAACTCAAAGTAGATGGGGTGTTCACAGTGGAATATCGACATGCTCCCGTAGGTCGTATTTATGCTGAGCGGCACCGTCCGCAGGAGCGGTGCCCTCGTGTGACCCACGATCTGATCTGACAGTATGTCCAGGTACACGAACATCTGAGAGGGAATCCCCAGCGAGATGTCAACTGGCTTCGCGGCGTGTATACGCTCGTTCGCAGGGAAAGGACCGGGATGCTCCAGTCCCAGCTGAAGAGCGAGACGAGGCGAAAAAGTGACCTTAGCCTTCTCATCAGGAGTGAATGCATCAAACGCAAGACGATTGTCGGGTTTTTCTTCGAAAGGATTTCTGTCGTGTATGTCATTATCAAACGTCCTAATGGCCTGATGAATAGCGACGAGAAACTCGTCCTTGTTCGGATAACTTCCTGGTTGCACACAGACTGTGTCAACGATGTGCTCAGACTGAAGCGTGATCTCATTTTCTCCCTCAAGGACCTGTGCTACGGTGTTCGGATAGTGGAGCTCAATAAGAGCAGCCTGCCATCTCCCGTGCAGTTCCATTCGTTTCGACAGCTCGATTTTAAAGTGGGATGTCTTGTTGTCTGGATAGACATCCGGACTAGCATTGCTAGGAAGGTAAGCATAGAAATCCATCTTAAGTCGTGATCAGATCACTGTCAAGAATCCAAGAGCGAGATTTCTCTGGATAACCTCTCCAGTGAACGAGATGTTTACGAATGCCCTTCTCCGTCTTAGACCGCACTATATATTCGATTTGGAAGGTCTCGGGCTTGGTGACTTTCTGAAGCTCCTGCTCGTAAAACGTGCCCTCAATTTCATCCTGATCGAGATCCTCCAGCCGGTACACCGGCATGTCATGAGGAATGACCTGAACGACCTTATAAATCTCCTCGCTCCAGTACCAGTTGTATCCTTTTTCGAACTTTTTCTTTTCTCGACTGATTCTGACGAAGTCCCCAACTCTGAACTTGGGGGTTTTCTTTTCTTTTTCCCCGCCATAGAGATTCTGATAGACTTCTAGGACACGATCGGCAGTCACCTCCACGGGCTTCAGTTTGATCGACCGGTGATACGTGTTATTGTAGGCTTTCACAGTATCATCCAGTAGCCCGTCTACATAGCAGTAATTCCCAGTCGCAGTGAATCTCTTGAATAATTTTGTCTTCAGTGTTCTCTGCCAACGTTCGACCACAGAGCATTTCGTTTCAGGATCATAAGTGTGAAAATACTGAATGTCCATCTCCTTTAAATACTTCTGAAAAGGCTTGTTCCTGTACTCTTTCCCGTTATCCGAGAAGAGACGTGTGGGACGTCTTGTGGTGTCCTTAAATATTTTTTCAAATCCACTGACAATCGACTTTGCTGACTTGTCTTTGAGGGGAACAGCCCAGGCAAATTTTGAGAACACATCGATGACACACAAAATATAGGCGTAGTTATGGTTGTCTTCACGCAAAGACTGAAAATCGGTCAGATCAGTCTGCCAACAATCGTCTATGTTATCAGCGTAAGTCACATTACGAGGAAAATGTCGCCTTGCAGGCTTGTGCAAGGTATAAGCATCCTCTCCCTGCAAGTAGGTGTCTACTTTTGTTTTTTTCTCACCCGTAGCACGCCACAGCTTCCATGGTGTACTGTACGAAGCTGGATGAGACGGTGTGTGAAACACTCTACCAAGATTTCCATCCTCCTTTCTGGGTTGGGACACCCTTTTTCGATGTTTGTCTGGCTTTTGGGGTGGGTCGCTCACGCGTTTTGACTGGCGTGTCGACACCATGGCCACCACCGGACTGTTTCGCCTGATGAACGGCGTTTCGTCTTTTGTCGTTCCCTATTAATTCCAAAGGAATGTTCATATGTGCCAGAGCCTGTATGAATTTCCCTACTCCTGTCGGCTCGATATTCTTCCGAAATCGTGTGAGATCACTGATCAGATCGATAATATTCGAGTGGGGCTGCTTTGCACCATCTATAGTCACAGTCCCTGTCGTGTCCCATGTAACTCGTGAGCCAGACTGACACAAATAGTCGTAAATCCGCAGTGCCTGCTCTTTATATGTCTTTGGCACCACGGACTCAAGCTGAACACGCATTTGCGTTTCGTCGCCCTTCGTATTTTCACTTTTTCCATCCACCGACTCGAGCTGGATCGAAATCGGTTTTCGAGACTCGTTAGAGAAGTGAAGATAACGCTGCAGTGCCTCGTTGTACCTTTTCCACTTTTCAGAGTCATCCACATACTGTTTATTTAAAATATGACTCATTTCAGAGTCCAGGGCACTCATTTGTATTTGAGGACTAGCCGTGGGAGCATCATGCATTCGTGCCACACTGTCGTGTGGAACGAGAATCATTTTCTTGACGTGATTCATGATAGGAGTGAAGGCAGCACAGAACTAACGATAGAGAGAAGTAGAGGAAGAAAGGCACCTCCCCGCTGAAGAACAGCTTTCTTCTTAGCCCGAATACTAATGCCACCACCTCTCTGAGCTATGGCGCGCAACTGGTTACGGTGCCTACGCAGTTTCTTTCTCTGCTCCTCTGTAATCTTTATATTACCGATGAGAAGATTCTCACAGATTTCGCAAATCGCGAAAATAAGTGCTCGGTCTGCTTTCTCTAGAATCGCTTTACGCAGGGCTGGCTTTGCTGTTTGCAGAGCTTGCAGCAACGCCTTATGCGTCTTCACGCTCTGAGACATCGTTCACGAATGGCTTATCTACTGCTCATGCAGTCCCCTTTTATACTTTCCCTTGGGGATGTAAACCACCCCGTTTCTTCAGGGAAGATGCGAGTTCGAATGCGTAGGTGGTCCAACTGTTTCGGCTTAAAGTCAAACAGAATGTAGCTGTGTCCCACCTGGGTAGCGTCCTCGTATGCCTCGAGCAGAGCCCGCCAGTGCTGGGGGTCCACTTGTAGGCAGAAGGTGCGGATCTGACTTAAGTCACGCGACGTCTTAAATAGCACGACATAGTGTGCATTAAGACTGATTTGTCTGAGTCCCGGAGGAAACAGGCACTGACTTAAAAAGAAAATAGAGAGATTCCGGTGATGTGATCCCTTGATAAAGAATTTCAAGAATTCTTTATGCTCTTTCTGTATTTCTTGCATAAAGTCATCGATGATAACTAGCTTAGGACCTAGCCCTTGCGGGTGATCCTCTAGAGCAGGCATTTCTTGTCTGAAAATCACTTCATGATCAGAAGATAGATCATCATAAAGTGGTTGCCACTCTGTGTAATAAAATACGATGTCATCAAACGTCGTGTTGAATAACACATGTCTATTTTCTATCATTCGTTTTATGAAGTATGTTTTTCCGGCACCACTGCCACCAACCACGAGGGAATTACATGGGTGTTCGAACCTGAGGTCCATCCTGAATGATCGTGTCAGTGAAACTGAATGCATTGAGTGAGCAGTTCACTTATATAGGGCCAGCCTGCTCCTCCCCTGCGCCTCAAACTTGGACTTAGTTGTCCACAAGAAGATCCATAGCCTCTAAGAGGTCCTGATCTTCTTTATCCTCGTCGCCCCAGGCATTGAAGCCGTGAGGGACGGTGTGGGCGTCACCAATGCGGCGTCGCTTTGTATTCTCAGCCTTCCAGTTCTTGGCCGAGGCGCGTGTGACTACTTTCCAGGTAGGTAGTCGTGCAATTTGGCGTGGAATAGCAACTTGTATTTTTTCCCTATCACCTAGCACCATGGCCTTTAAGTTTTCAAATGTGACCAACTGATCACACGACTTGTTGATGGAGATTCCCCTGACTTTGATGCAATATTTAATGTTTTCGGGGTTTCCACCGACTGCCACCTTATAGGCATAATTTTTGGGCCCTCCAGCTACAAATTCTGTGATGTAGGACCCTGGACCGTAGTCCTCCTCGATTTGGTCTGTGAGTTCGCCCAAGTGGGAGCCCAATGGGACGTCGGGCTCACCAGGACGCGAGAGATATGCCACCGAATCGGTGTCATGGTAAAGTGCGCGTTCACCTACCATATCTAAAAACTTGTAAAGGTGCAGACGACCAAAACAAGTGGTGAAGGCCGCAAGGATCAGAGAGGAGGTAGGGAGTGACTCCTCGGTGTCCTCGATGGGCATCCAATTGACCTGGAGACAATCATCTCCGAGTGGCATGTAAGCTGAAATTTTTTTGGTGGGGTCTGTGATTAGACGAATCAAGTCCTCATAATTGTAAACCAGCTCCGCTTTGGGGCGTAGAGTTTTCTCCCCAGCTTTCCCCAGTAGGAATTCGCCGATAGCTTCCCCAATGTCCTTAGTCCTGCATTTTTTTCCACCTTTGCGGGATCGATGGTGATCCCATCATATTTTAAAACATCAGCCACATACTTTGCTTTCTGTTCCTCAGACTCACATTCTGCCGGCCACCCGCTGGCCTGGATTTTAATGGCTACGAAGCACCGTATGTACCCCGAGAGAAGGCCATCCTCTCCCGTTTTAGGGTCGTACTGCAACGTACCGGGGTACTGATACACCTCGTGGACAGCCAGGAGCTGATAACCCTTCTTCTGGACTGCCAGAAGAAGTTCCGGGGCACACCAAGTGCCCAGGAGTTTTCGCTCCTCGTCAGAATGCCGACAAAGTGTGTCACTGAGAGTGTCAGCACATGTGCGGCACAGGGGGAACATTAGTTTTCCCTGAGTTTTGTAGGGAAGGACTGGTAGATATAAGTCTCGGGGCGGTAGGACTGTGCATTTCACCATCCCGTTCCAAATGTCCAGGGTTGGCATCTGTGGGTCTCCCTCAAGGTAAATTGTTGGGTGCCCGTAGGGGTAAGCTCCCCGGAGACACATTGCCGGATACTCCGACACGACGTCCACCATCTTGATTTTTTCCCCTTTATCAGGGTCCACTTTATGGTACCAGCGGAGGGCACTGGTCCTCCCACCTGCCAAACCATCTCTAAGGTTGAGAGGTGTGACCCTAGTTGTGGGGTGAGCCTCAAAGTAAGCTTGGACCTCGGGGTCATTTTTGAGGTCCTCCAGGAACTGGCACTCCCATTTTTCCACCACGGTGTAGCCAGACTTTCGGAAGAGAGCAGTGAGGCGTACTGTGTTTTCGTACCTGTTGTCAGTACTCTCTTTAGTGAGAGGGAAATGTTTTGGGCAACCATGCCAGTAGTCTCCATGAAACTGATAAATTATCCTCTCCACGCTCCCATCAGGCCGGGGCACCTCAACGTACCCATCTACAAAGCGACCCATGACAGATACCTCGCGGTCTGTATATTTGGTTTGGATTTTATGACCCAGCATGTGAGATTCGTAATCCAACCATTTCAATGCAATGTGGCTCTGTCTGCCTCTCCCATGATAGCCCCCGGGAGGGACGATGCCAATTTTATCTGGTATTAGAAAATTACGCCTGAAGGCGGCCATGCATGCTGAGCTAAGAGTGATGCAATTAAACATCGGATCGAATCCAGCAATGTCAGAGAATAATGTTCGGAAAGCCTGGCAGGCCTGACGAAGGATGGTGACGTCTGAAACGCAATAGTCTATCAGTTCCCTCCGGAAATTAAATACATAATTATTGCGGACCTGTGTCTCATACCATAAACGAAAGTCATTAGCAGCCTTAGCCTTCATCCCTGACTCAGCATAAAGTTCTCGGTCAGGCATGGGGCCCTCATATGAAAAATATTTCGGCTCATTCATAAGATAAGGGAACCATCCTTTCTTCAGTTCGGGGGGCAACCCGAAGGCTTTAGGCAAAGCAGAAAGTGCCATAGGCAAGAATGACAGTGAATCGATCATTTTCCAGTTGCCAGCCTTCATACAAAGTATTTTGGCACCCTGCAAGGTAAGATCGGGTTTAATTTGACGAGCAATCAGTTCTTGTAGGACGAAAAGCCCATCAAACGCCTTGGCGTTGTGTGCAATGAGCAGAAGTTCACATTTGCCGCCAAAAGATTTAAGGTAATCGACAAACTGACCCATCACACTGAGTTGTAGGTTGTCAAGGTTATGAAAGATGTGTTGTCTCGTTTTGCACTCTGTGCAGAAATAGTCATTGTGAGGAATGTCTTTACATATGTCACAGACACACTGAGAAACTAATAAATCGGGTTTATGTTCAAATACATTATTTTTTCCCTCCAGAGGGTCACATTGTACTGTTTCAATGTCGAAATAAATTGTGTGATATTTTATTTTATCTCTTTTTTCTTTTTCAGCCCATCCTGTCATGTAGCAGAGATGGTTTTCCCTCACATTTTCCTTGCAGTATTTACAATACACAAAACCACAAACGTGTTTGTTTTCACGCAGCGTGCTGTAACTTTTTTCACATGCAGTGCAGAATTTGTAGACCTCACATTTAGTGAAGGTAGATTTCGCAAGATTGAGAGTGCGGTGGTTTTCCATACACTCTGGTCCTGCAAAATGATGGTAGCATCTGTCACACCGAGTGAGTGGAATGGTAGGGTCATCGTGGGGTTGAGGGCCAAGACACCTCCAGCAACACCCCTCACACTTGTGCTCATTTTTATGTTCAAAAAAGACAGCACATTTCTCACACTCGAAGCGTGCCTGAAAGGCTTGGCAAGGAAAGAGAATTGCGTAAAAATGGGCATTATGGAGCAAAAGGTGAATATTTTTTTCCCTGCAGCGTAGTTACCTTTAAAGACACATTCCTTACCCTTCATGTCTGTGAAGACCAATAATCTATAATCAGGAAGCACATCTTGTAGTTGGCGCACCTGATCTAGACCACAGCGTTTGTTAGCGTCAATCCCTGCCATTTCACACAATTTGAGCGCCTCCTTGCGTTGTGGAACCGAGCCAGGCTGCTTCAATTTGTAAAAAGCATTTTTGTGTACAGTTCCATGAGCTTTGGCCACAGCGACGGCCCGTGTCAAACACGTGGAGTCCTCGGTGTTTTCTGGACTATAAAGTTGCTTAGCAGCAACCTTTCTTTCTACCCATTGCTCCATGGACTCATTGCCTACACGACTCGTGCGTCGACCCCCCTGTTCAGGCGTAGGAATATGAATGTAACTAACTCTGAGGAGACCCTCGACCAAAAATGACTGATTCGAGTTGAGAACCCTACTCAGTTTGTCGATAATGACACGGCCGTTTAACTGATCGGCGCGTCTCATGCTAAACCAGAGGGGGTTCTCTGCATTTTCAGAACTATGTACTTCAAGTATGACGCGGTCGTCATCTTTCGCGCCAACAGCCTCCTGCTGCCTCTGCAGCATCGTGTCAAAGAGCCCCGTCATGAGCTCCTCGGAGGGCAGCGTGTCCCCGAGCCCCTTGATCGCGAATACTTCTTCGCGGAACTTGGTTTTGAACCGTTTGAGTTCCCGTTCTCTGGTTTCAACGACCTCTATCGTGGGCTGCGGGGTGTCCGCGTCATCCTCCCGGTCGGCGTCCTCCTTCCGCGACCGTTTGACCCCGGACGGACCGGGCTGGGGTGACCCCGGCGGCGAACGGGACGGTCCGGGTTGTGGGGACGGAGAGCGGCGCGGCGACTCCCACGGTCGGAACAGACGCGGGGCCGGCTGGGCAGGGGGCGTGGCGGTCACAGACGCGGAAGTGTGAGGGGGTGAGTCACCCTCGGCCTCAGCACCTCCGCCGCCAACCATCGCCAGAGCCAGCCTGTAGGTTAGGGCGGCATGGCGATCAGCCCCGGCATTAACCCGTAGGTAAGCCTCAAATCCGGCCTTGAGGAAATCACGGACGCGAGCGTCGTGAATCCCGGCCGGCGAGTCCAAGAGAGCCGTGATAAACTCTACGTAGGCCTCCGACAAGTAGTCGTTGGTGTAAAAACACCCGTTCTCCCATTCATTCAAAATCTCAGTCAACACAGTGGACATGTTGAAGAGAAATAATGAATGTCTTGAGAAAGACAGAGAGACACTTCAAGATAGAAGTGAGATTGTCTTGAAAAAGACAGAGAGAGACACTTCAAGATAGAAGTACTTTGTCTTGAAAAAGACAGTTTTTACGTGGCAGAGCACGGGGACGCAAGCGAGAGCGCTAAGACACTTGGGGAGAACGATGCGTTAGTGAGAGAGAACTGCACTGAACGACAACGAAATAACTTGTGCTCTCTCGGCGCCGCGGCGCGCCTTTTATCCCCGGCGCGGTAGTCCTCCCGGCCGCCGCTAGGCGGCGCCACGCGCTGGAGCGCTGCGGTGTTAGTAGTTGTCTCTGCCGCCGGTAAGCGGCGCGCGGCGCTGGCGCTCACCCCTCCCCTCTCCCCGCCACCTGCCTGCAGTCTCCCCCCTCTCCCCCTCCCCGCTTCCATTGCACTCGGTGCATGTACAGACTTGAATTAATTAGTTCCGAACTATCCGATAGGCGGCGCTCATGTCGCGTGGCGCTGGCTGACGCCAGGGATAAAAGGCGAGCTGCGGCGCCCCGAATCATCTATCACGTTCACGGAGTCGTCCGGTGCAGTCCTTACGTACCCTTCGATTTTCGCTGAGCTCTTAACCTCAACTGTCTTTATCAAGACAAATCACTGTTCTATCATGGCTAACAAACGTGTGATGGAGAATTTTGATTTGGCCCCCGAGGCTAAACGCCAGTTATTGAGTGAACTGGTGAGGGAGCTAGGGTTAAGTGCACCTGGCGTCGATGACGGGGATGGGCCCTACCCACTCGCCTACGCCCCTGCTGTCCCTTCTGCTGGTGTTGACCTTGATCAGCTGTGTAATGCAGCTTATGACACCATGCTCAATAAACCATCAGCAGAGGAGCCCATTGATTTGGATAAGCTTTGTAACCAGGCATATGATAATTTTGTTAACAATCAGTCCACCTCTACCAAAAATCTTGTCAATGTAAATTTGAAAGTAGGGGGAGGAATTGTCAAAATATCCACAGGATGTGAAATACAAGGATTTCCGTTTGACAAAGGGTGATGACAAGATCATTCGAATTGGTATTGATATCATTAATTTCTCTCCTTACATCATGCTACTCGGAGAATCCAACAGTAAAGGAAATCGGAAGTGGATAAGAATGTCACAAGAAGAGTTTCACGTTTTTATTTCTGATGAGATAAACTCTTACTTTCAGCTTGCATTGGAGACAAAAAGTAATATTGATCGTGTCACCATTGGTGGACTTGAGCTCTCTATTTATTTTAATAAGAAAATAAATATTCCGTCTGTCTGTGTCCAACGCAAAGATTCTTTGACTCAAATCTACCTGGGTCAACAATCGTGGCAGATGGTGCCAAGATCCAAATCAGCCATGACTAAAAAATTAACAAAGCAAGTAAATTTGTGTTGTGATTCTAATATGTATTGGACTCAAATGATTCAAGAATGTAAGTTCTACTGTGAACAGAAAGGTTTTCATTCTCTTTCAAACTTGACTCCAGTGCAAGCAGAGAGGCTTCTGGTAGAAGCAATAAATTCAGTCACAACTCCCTTCCCGCTTAAAATAAAAGATGAACTCATCATTTTCTTTCATTAAGGACAGTGTCAGTAAAATCATGAAAAACATTTGAGCAACAGTCTCGTGAAATGTCAACAGTGAACATTTACGTTCCATGCGAGAGTGGAAGTTGGTGTAAAAAAATCTCGTGAATTGTTAAGATTCACATTACAGGTTAAAAAAAACAGCTTGATTAGAGATTCAACCCCTGCCAATTTGAATTCCAATATGAATAAGATTTTTAAAATAATTCTGCTTTAAACGAAATAGAAAAAAGAATTTATCAAAGACAAGGTGGATTGTGAATGTAGTTGGAAAATAAAATTAAACTTGGCAGTTTAAATCTTATATTTTTTCCATCATAAAAAAATAATCAGATCTCGGAAAAAAATGAGAAGGAAACAAAAGAAAAAAAAACTACACTAACTCTTCTTCTTCATCAAATCTCTCCTCCTCCTCGCCAGCTCCTCGACAGCAGCAGCAGACTGAAAATAAAGAGAGCAAGAAAATGTAGCGACAGTAAAGTCACATATATAAAGACATCAGTGTTTAAATGCCTACCATTTCAAACGTTGGTGCCTTAGCCCTCGGTGTCACGATTGTGGGTGCAGTGCGTTTTCGCCCCCATCCGGGTTCGAGAGCTGCAGAACTGCCGGGGGGGATGACGTGTACTTTGCACACGCAGGGGCCGACACCACTGAAGAGCTGCTGCCGGACACCGCTACAGGAGCAGGTTGACGTCTGCTGGCAGCAGCACCCGAGGACATCGCAGCAGCGGAGCCTGCGGTCGCCAAACTGTTTCTGCAGTGGCCGCTGGCAGCAGCTGAAGTAGAGCCAGCCACAGCAGCAGCAGCAGCCACGTCGCAGCCAGCCAAAGCTCAAGCCCAGGAGCCTCGGGGCGCTTAGGCCCGAGCCTGGAGAAGACAGCGGCCCGAAGACGGTTGAACACCGAGCCCTAAAAGCAGAGCGAAAACGAAGCTTATTAGAATTAACAGTGATAGATTCAGGATTACAAAGGCGAAGTGCTAAGTACCTCGGAGGCGGCGGCGCCATCGTTGAGCTTTTCCGGGGTGCTGGTGGCCACGGGGACGGGGTCCTCCTCCATGGGGGAGCTGTCCGGCGTCAGCAGAGACGGCGGCGGCTGAAGGCAGCGACGCGCCGCCTCCTCGGAGGCGACCACGGCCGCCACCATATCCAGCGGCGCGTCGCTGCCCTCAGCTGCCGCCTGCTCCGCCTCCGCCTGCAGCATCATCCCCCAGAGGTCCGGCATGTCTGGGGCCTAATGAAAATAAAGAAAAGAAGTCACATTAGCAGTACCGATAAAAAAAATCGATTCGGAAAGAATGCGTGGATTACATACAGGGTCCGTTCGACGCGTATACCACGAGTCCTCGGTTGACTCGGTTGAATCGTCCCACATCTCGTCAATCGAGGCGGTTGAGTTGCTCTCATTCGCCGGGGACGGGGTTTCGGCTGATGGACCTCTGCTTTTTTGAGGAGCCGGGGCTATGAGGCCCTCATAGGTTGTCCTTCCCTCCTGAAAAGGAAAAAACGGGTGTAAAAAAGACGTAGTGGTGCGATCTATTTTACGTTCGCGATCTTCCTTACGCGCGCGAGCTCCACTACGTAACACGCTGGCCTGGCCACGGCTCGACTCGGCACGGCTCGACTCGGCACTGACTAGGTCGGGCTGCGACGCTGGGCGCCCGATAGGTAGACTAGCCCGCACGACACGCGTGAATTCGGAATTGCCTATCCCACAGCGCACAGCTGTGCTGCGAGTGGAATCAAGGTCAAGTTCACGCACGCCACGAGAGGGAGAGGGGAATACATCCACTGCGCGCCAGGCTGCGACGCTGCGGTTGTAGCCGGCCGGTTCCGCTTGGCTGCCTCGGGCCGATCAGCTGTGCGGAGGGAACGCGGCGGCGTGGCGTGGCGTGCCGTGCCCGCACAGCTGTTCCCACGGCTGGCGCAGGCCGTGCCTGAGAGTGACGGCGAAGTTCGTCGGTGCGAGGCAGGACACGGCGTGCCGCGCTCACAAACCACACACACACATACACACACACAGCGACGTGTTCACACACAGGCACAGCGAAGCACTTACACCGACGCTCAAACACACACACAAACACACACACGGCGACGTGTTCACACACAGGCACAGCGAAGCACTTACACCGACGCTCAAACACACACACAAACACACACACGGACGGGCACACACAGGCACAGCGAAGCACAAAACAACGTAACTGAACCACGTGGTCGGCAGCGTTACGACGCAAGACATGTCCACACAAGAGACGCGTTAAAACGATTGAACACAGGGAATGCCTTACCGGGGAATACCCTAGGCACACGGCGTAGACGCACGCGTTAAAACAAAGGGACGAAGCACACACACACACACCGACAGGGAATCCCCTACCGGCACGTGTAAGCACAGAACAGCGTAACTGAACCACGCGGTCAGCAGCATTACGACGCAAGGACATGTCCACCCAAGAGACGCGTTAAAAACGATTGAACACAGGGAATGCCTTACCCGGGGAATACCCTAGGCACACGGCGTAGACGCACGCGTTAAAACAAAGGGACGAAGCACACACACACACACACACACACCGTCAGGGAATGCCGTGCCCTGCCAGTACGGCTAAGCACAGAACAACGTAACTGAACCACGCGGTCGGTAGTGTTACGACGCAAGACATGTCCACACAAGAGACGCGTTAAAACGATTAAGGGCTGAACTCGGCATGGTCAAAGAATAAGTTTCCATGCGAGCCATAGGCACAAAGACATGGCAGGGCATGGCACGCCGTGGCACACCACGCCACACAAAGGACCGACACTGACGCAACAGGATTTTTCACACAAATTTACTTACCATGGCTGCTTCGAGGGCCGCTGCTGCGGCCTCGGTGCTCGAGTCAAAACTCAGCGACCCGAACAGGTCAATCGTGTCCCCGCTTTCTTCTTCCATGGTTGATGCTTGGCCCACTCCACACAGCACGAACGTTGATGCACCACTGACGAGCTGGCTGGCTTCGGTCCCACGGTCCGGGCGAAACATCCCCCACCCTTAAGCTCACTTCCAGTTAAGCGACTCAGGCGAACTCTACCGAAGAGACTTCGGGTATGGTTCGGGTTCCGCTTCGGCTCGGTTCGGCTCCCGAAGTTACGTGAACAACCCTCGGCGTTCGCGCGCTTCGGCTCGGGTTTCGCGCGCATCCTTCGGCTCGGATCCTCGGCGGCGGCACGGCGCGTTCGGTTCATATCAGCGTCGGCACAGCGCGGTGTAGTGCGGAACGAGAACGGAGAGGCGCGCCCTCGAGGCGCGTGGTTTCTCCCTTCCTCTTCCCGGCTCAGCGTAGCGGCGTAGAAAGTGTTGCCTACCCGGCAGGCGCTTCGGAGCGAGAATTCGAACGGTGCGCGGCGCGGCGGGCGGCAGTAGCGAGGTTGTCGACACGATTTTCTGTTTTCTGGGCATTTTACCTTATCGGTACTTGTTTATCGGGTGCATTAACGGTACAGAGTTTAAACCTGTGAGGCGGTGCATCGCTGTAACAGTATGAGGCGTGTGTGTGTGTGTGTGTGTGTGTGTGTGTTTCTGATTTTCACCGATAGACGGTGCTATAGTGTCGCCTTCGTCGGCTATAAATTGAGCCGCATCAGCACCCATCATGGTTTATCACATGCACCCACCATGACTCTCGCTGCTTGTGACATCCAGATGCTGAGGGGTACGGATGGAGAGTACGTCATCAAGGAGTTCTCTCTGTACGATCCTCTGTGGGACCTCACGAGGTGTTCAGAAGTGTTCGCACCACCCTATGACGGCACACTGGTGCCACCGTATTACAGACGTCAAAACCAATATGTGACGAATTATGTCCACGGACTCCAGTGGCATCAGGGTGATAAACCATACACTGAATGCTATGAGATTATCGAACACTGGACCTCTCAGTACTCACGTATCTACGTGAAGGGTGTGGAAAAGAGGAGAATGCTTGAGAGTATTGTATCGCCTGGGGTAGATGTGATCAATATTGAAATATTCGGATGCCCTAAGCTGCAAAGCTTGCCAAGACTCTTCGTTCCGTGGCACTGCAGACAACACTCTGTGAATCCGATACATACGTGTGCTGTACAGAATGCAAAGCGCATTGGTCTATGGTACGCTATGAATGAGAGTAATCTGTAGTATGGTACGAAGTAAAAAAGTTTTACAAAAAAGTTTTACAAAAAATTTAAAACAAAAAAGTTTTTTACAAAAAATTAAAACAAAAAAAGTTTTACAAAAAATTAAAAAAAAAAATTTACAAAAAACTTTGCAAAATAAATTTGCAAAAATAAATTTTGCAAGAAAAAAAATTCATTAGAAAAAATCTTTGCGGTTTTGTATAGGCCTCTAGGGGATAGAATTTTCCGCACAAAAAATTCTAACGACTGCATTCAGCGTGCCTCATGGGCGCAGTTGGAAACGCTGAGAGAATTTTGTGATTGTGATGTTGGTAACAGGACGGCATGAACAAAATGTCGGATTGCGTTCGCTGGCACGAACATAATCCGAATTTCAGTCATGCCATCGGCCCCCCCACAGGTATTCACAAAATGTCAGGTTTCGGCACCCCCACCAGACCGCCCCCACAAGGGAAAGGGGAAAGGGGGCCCAGGGTTACACCCCCCAAAGGAGGGTGACATTAGGGAATAAACTTAGGTTGAGGTTACACTCCTGTCCGAATGTCCGATGTAACTTAGGCTGAGGTTGGGTTAGGCCTAGGGCGGGTTAGGCTAGGTTAGGCTTAGGTTGGGGTTAGGCTAGGTTAGGCTTAGGTTGGGGTTAGGCTTAGGTTGGGGTTAGGCTTAGAACGGGTTAGGCTTAGGTTAGGCTTAGGTTGGGTTAGGCTTAGAACGGGTTAGGCTTAGGTTGGGGTTAGGCTAGGTTAGGCTTAGGTTGGGTTAGGCTTAGGTTAGGTTACACCCCTCAAGGAGGGGGGCAGGTGACCTGGGGGGGGGACAGGTGACCTGGGGACAGGTGACCTGGGGGGGACAGGTGACCTGGGGGGACAGGTGACCTGGGGGGCCAAGATGGCGGCGGGTGACCTGGGGGGCCCTTACTACTAATCGTGTCATCCTGAAGTGTCAAAGGGATAAGAGCACAAAAAGTAAGCCTCCTCCAATTATGACGGGCGAAGAGCTTGACGCTCTTACTGACATACGTGATTTGCTCAAACCCCTCGAAGAGGCAACCAGAGAGGTCAGCAAGGCTAAGTTCGCCACTATCAGTTGCTGTATTCCGTTGGTGTACGCTCTGAAAGAGGTGAGTTTCCTGTAAACACGCGTTTGTACTCTATGCTGGTTTCTTGTAATACTTCACTTTTTTTTTTTTTCATTTTCAGCGCACTCGCAATTTTCTTCCACCCACTCCACTTGGCTTCAATTTCCAGCAAAAGCTGCTTGCTGAAATCGAGAAAAGGTTCACGGGAGTCGAGTTGCTCAGACCTTTTGCGGCTGGTGCCCTGCTTGATCCGCGCTACAAGAAGTGCGTGTTCGAGAGCCCGCGCGCAGTGGCCAACATTGTCTCTCACATAGGTACGTCGCTGGTCTTACCCTTTACACAGTAAATCCGTATGTAGAAATTTGAGCAAACACAAAGCTAATGTACAAACATTTGCACATAATCATGGACAAACTCATACGCGTTTGCGTGCAAAATTTGTACATAAGCTTATGTTTGCTCAAGTTTACACGTATCCCAGTGAGAAATAGACCAGGCGCACGCCGAATTGACATTGAATCGACCGGATTTTGTCGCCAAAATCGACGTAATATCGAATTCTGACGTCGATTAAGCATTGCATTTCTCACTGGGTAACTTTGTATAAAAATCGACAAAACTGTGTGTGAAAATAGACATAAGGATTTATAGTGTACAAGAACGGTGCTAACCCCTCGACCACCGCTCCCTTCTCTATTTTCCAGGCAGCAGAATCAGTGAGAAGCTTCAGGAGCGCGTCCACGATCACGAGCAGGAGGTTGCAGCTCACGCCCCCGACGCTGACCAGCCTACGGATGACTTGTGGTCAGCTGTTGACAACGCGATCCGCAGGGTGTCCGGCAACTCCGTGGACGAGGATTTAAGCAGACCGATTCCATCCCAGTTGTCTGCCTACCTTGCTTCACCTCCTGTGGACCGCCGGTCCAATCCTAATGTGCTGGCTGTGTGGGAGCGCTTGCGTCCAGGCTTGGAAGAGCTCCATGCAGTGGCCATGGAGTACATGGTGATCATGGCATCGTCGACAGCCGCAGAGAGACTGTTTTCACATGCTGGGGAAATCGCTACGAAGAAACGGTGTCGGCTGTCCCCTGCTAACTTGGATAGACTTGTATTTTTGCGTTCTCTGCCAAAGGAATGGTGGTTTGAGGTCCTGTAGCCTAGTTTTATGAAGAAGCTGTTGATTTTAGCAATTGCCAAAGGAATGGTGGCTTGAGGTTCTGTAGCCTAATTTTATGAATGAACAGTTGATTTTAGCAATTTTCATTTGTTTTTGTTAACAAATTTACTTTTAAAATATTTCATGTAAGTTGTATTATACAAGGTACAAATCAAGCATAACTTGTACTTGACTGACAACTCTATCTAGTCTGGATAGTTCCTGCTAATTTTTAAAAGTGAAACTCGTGAACTGCATCTTAAATAAATACTTGTTGATCTTACAACCCTCATTTCGTACCCTATATTATTGGCCTCCGAAGAGTAACGCACTTGGTGCACTATAAACTCTGCTTAGTTTTGGGTTTTTACAACCCTTTTTGCGTTCCCGCGGACGCGTTTTCGTATCCCTGTGGCTCCATACAAAACAGGGTTATTGAAACACATGATTTTACCCATCCGCGACCACCAAAAACCTTCATTTATTTGATTTATTCCTTTCTAGAAGCGTTTTCGGTGTTTCAGTTAATTGACCGATTAATCGATTAATTTGATCGATTAATCGACTAATTAATCGATGCCGACCAACCCTTGACCGAAAGTCGATTAATCGATCAAAAATTTTAACCGTCCAACACTACTCCGAGACAAGGCCCGGCAGCGGTGTTACGTCTACGTGCGGACCGGCCCGGAGGAAGCCCACCGCCGCATGACCAACCGCGGCCGAGTGGAGGAGCAAGCGCTCCCTTTGGACTATCTGCGGCGACTCCACCAGCTCTCCGACAAGTGGCTCTTGGAGCAGGAGACGGACCCCGTGTTTGTGGTGGACGGGCATCTCCCGCCCGAGGAAATTCTGGCAAAAGTAATCCTTTTTCTGGATCAGGTCCAGGCGAGACGTTAACGCGGGAGACGGCGGAGGCTGACGCCCGACCGGACGCCGGGCTCTCCCGAGCCCCTCCCTGCCATAGAGTAATAAGCACTGCGTGGTAGAGTGGAAACGTCCTATCCCCTAACACAGACCAGGGTGAAGCCGCTTTATTACGGTCGGGACCCGGCGGAGGTGCGAAAAAGTTTGGGTCGAGTGCGCGCTTCGGCAGGCTTCGGGCGGTGCGGCTCGACCCGAAGAAGGGAGGGCAGCCGAAGATGGCGCGCGGGATTTCAAACTCGGCAATGCACCGCCCCCACCGTTCCCCGCCTCACCCCCGCGCTCCGCCACGCCACACCTCGCCACTTCAGCAGCACCCGCCCGCGCACGGAACCCGAACGGAGCGTCCCGAAAGACTGCCGGGGACACCCGAAGCGCGCACTCGTCTCCCAGCCCAGCTGCCGGTCTCGGCTTCACGAAAAAGGGACCATTTCCACTCTACCACGCAGTGCTTATTACTCTATGCTCCCTGCAGCACGGCGAGGTCCCGGTGCGCGGGCGCCACCGTCGCCGCGCCCGGCCGCCACTGCGGGAGTAGCGACACCCGCGCCTACCCCGCGCCGCCAGACCCCTGCCGGTCGTCAGCTGACGAGGCCGGTGTGCCTCTCTGGCACAACTGATACCCGATCCAGCGGTCCCCACTGGCACGCTGACCCACATGCCGTGGGCCACCAGGACGACCACGGCAGCCGCGCCTCGGCGCCAGGAATCACCGGCCGAGCGCGCGAGACCCGGCCGCCTCCCTCGTAGAGGACGGGCCGAATTTTTGGACGTCGGGCAGGTTTCCTCCCGGAACTCGGGTTCCCTGTCCGTAGGCACCAAATGGTGGGCACTCGCATTCACGCTCCGCGGACCCGGAGGGGATGAAGTGCAGTATTAATGACCTCGCCACTCGGCGTCGGCTGCGGGACATATCGCAGTGCACTCTTCATCTGAAGACGAGGTCCCGCTTGCAAAGCGCCTGCGAGAGGCATCTTTATCTAGACAATGTGACGTCCCGCTCGCCACTCGTGCAGCAAGGAAACGCGACTGTCGTCATCTAGCGTTGTTTTTGTTTCACGGGACAGTACTGACTCCTCAAGGGTGTCTGTATCTGAACAGTCTTTGACGTCCACTACAGGTAGTAAACGTCGGGGTCGTCCACCTAAAAAAGGAGAGGGCGACCAAAGACGTCCACACTTACAAAACAGGAGCAGGCACGCGCGGCCACCAAAAGGTACTACGAAAAAAACAAGGCTAAAATAAATGAGGCTAAAAAGAAATACAATAAAGAACATCCTCAGGTACATAGGGACGCCGTGGGTCGGTACACTGATGAAAACCCACAGGTCAACAGGGACGCTGTGCGTCGGTACGCGGAGGAAAACCCACAGGTACATAAGGACGCCGTCCAACAGTATTCTGAAAATAACCCAGAGTACCGCAGTGAGTACGACAGGACACGGCATCTCCCTACGGCCCTCAGACGTGACGGACCCCTCGTAGGCACGTGGCGTGGGCCGCCCCTCAACGATGTTCTGCCCTACAGGCTCGCGTAGACTTCGTTGCTGCACCCCGAATGTCCGAAATGTCGGCACTGCCGCACCCCACTCTTTGTGGAGGAGGTCGGGAAGCAGAAGTGGTGTTGTGATGGTGGCCGTCTTCGTTGCCTAGACTGGCCCCCTCTAGATAGTGACCTATATGACCATCCGCACTTCAAACAACATCCTGTATTAAGCCAGGTGATTTGTATGATCCTTTGCCTCTAAATATTTATCATTTTGTGTGGGGTAGCAAATCTGTAATATTAAGGTACATGTTGTAAATTTTGAAAACATTTTATAACATTTTTTGTGCAAATTTTATTGAATATGCACCTTAATACAATGAAAATAAATAAATATGGAAAGTGAATTTTGTGTGATTATTTTTATTATCCCAAAAATTTGCGGCTCCACCACTCTCTATAACAAGAAATAAAGGTGTTATGTGCAAAGAACAGATTCTGCTGGAGCATATCGGACGCAACGCTGTCACAGTGAACAGTATCTGTTGAAACAGTTTGCCCAGTTTAGTTTCGGCAACGGCTCACTGTCACGTGTAGTTTTTGACATGAGTGCTTATTGCAGAAAACCTATTTTGGTTACACCTTTCAACACAGTCTAGGTGACGACCTTGCTGCAGAGAACACGAATGTTAGTTAGGACATTCAGTACCTGTCAGTTCGCACAACTGACTGGATTCTCAGGCCCGCTGGGAACTGACATGTTAGTTGTCACAACTTTTTTCCCGTGCGCTTCTTCTCACTCCCACCCTAGCCCATGGGACGGGACGTACGGGACGGGACACAAAACAAGGGTACAGGTCAGAAAGACCCCTCACAGTACATCCATACACTAAAAGAATAAACTTAACTTTAAACACTCTCGCAAACACACACACACACACACACACGGCCACACACGGCCACGCACCGCAGCGCCGAGAGTACGGCCCTTAGAGCTTACTTGTGTGCAAAATTTGAAGCCTGAGACCACTTTGGTTCAGTAATTATAGATTTTTTTAAGTCATCAAATAGTTTAGTTTTGTGGTGGGCACAGCCTTGCACAGCGGGGCACAGCCGGGCACAGCCGGGCACAGTCGGACACAGCCGGGCACAGCCGGGCACAGCCGGGCACAGCCGGGCACAGCCGGGCACAGTCGGACACAGCCGGGCACAGCCGGGCACAGCCGGGCACAGCCGGGCACAGCCGGGCACAGCCGGGCACAGCTCGGCGGGAATAGCCGGGCACAGCCATCGAGGGAGGGTCCTAGTCCACGCCGCGGTGCACTTGGCCTGTGTGAGTGTGTGCGTGAGAGGAGCAGCGGTGTTTAAGAGGGGCGCCAGGGGGCACGAAGGGCCGTTCTGTCCGCGCCGCGGTGCGCGTCCGTATGTGCATGTGTGTGTGTGTGTGTGGGCGCGCGTTTGTGTTTGGGTGTGTGCGTGTGCGCCTGTGTATGTGTAAGCGAGAGAGAGGGGGCCGCGGGGTTTGTCGGGGCGCTGCGGGGGCTTGAGGGGCCGTACTCTCGGCGACACTGTGCGCGGCCGTGTGTCTGTGTGTGTGTTTGTCTGTCTGTCTGTTTGTGAGAGAGAGGAGCCGCGGTGTTCAAGGGTGCCAATGGTCCGCGCCGCGTTGCGGTGGGCCTGTGTGTGTGTGTTTGTGTGTCTGTGTGTGCGTGGCCTGTCTGCCGCCGCTCTCGCGTCCATCTGTCCGCCGCTGACCCCGCGTCTGTCTGTCCGCCGCTGACCCCGCGTCTGTCTGTCCGCCGCTGACCCCGCGTCTGTCTGTCCGCCGCTGACCCCGCGTCTGTCTGTCCGCCGCTGACCCCGCGTCTGTCTGTCCGCCGCTGACCCCGCGTCTGTCTGTCCGCCGCTGACCCCGCGTCTGTCTGTCCGCCGCTGACCCCGCGTCTGTCTGTCCGCCGCTGACCCCGCGTCTGTCTGTCCGCCGCTGACCCCGCGTCTGTCTGTCCGCCGCTGACCCCGCGTCTGTCTGTCCGCCGCTGACCCCGCGTCTGTCTGTCCGCCGCTGACCCCGCGTCTGTCTGTCCGCCGCTGACCCCGCGTCTGTCTGTCCGCCGCTGCCCTCGCGCCCGCCCTGTCCTGCCCTGCTCACTGCGCTCTGGAGCGACTAGACTGGCCTCTCAACTAGGGCTGGGCGCCAGCTGCCTGGGGTCGCCTGGAGAAGCCAAAGCAACATCAAGTTGTTGGGGCAAGGCGTCCTATAGCATCCCAGATATATCTCCGGCGTCCCTATGGAGTTCCGGTTAATCTTGTAAAACTAGTCTCCACTCTTATTTGTGCCTGACATAATCATAAATAATGAATAAATGACGGACCCGAGCCAGAAGTGACATGAGCATAAGGAATAGGCTCCGTCTCATTCTTGTCAACGGAGTAAAGATGTGAAACTTTAACTATCAAAACTTGAATGTCTGAATGGCCAAGAACTGAAATGGCAAGGCTCTAGACCTAACGGTTACATTTATACAGATTTCTTTGAAATGGTAAAAAATTTGAGAATATTTTTTTTTTAATTACATTATTGTTTTTCCTGCAACCGATTGGTTAGATAACATGGAACTGAATCTTGTAAAAAGAGTCTGCACTCTTATTTTTGCCTGGCATAATTATAAATAATGAAGTAATGACGGACCCGAGCCAGGAGTGAAGTGAGCATAAGGAATGGGCTCCGTCTTAGTCTTGTCAACAGAGTTAGGCTGTGAAACTTTTACCATCAAAACTGGAATGTCTAAAGGGCCAAGAACTGAAATGGCAAGGCACTGAACTAAGCGGTCGAGTTTATACAGATTTCTTTGAAATTATAAAAAAATTTGGGCACACCTTTTTAAAAAAAATTAAATTATTGTTTTTTCTGCATCCAAATGGTTAGATAACTTGTCACTTAATCTTGTACAAATGTTCTGGGACCAGGGCCAGAAGTGACATGAGCATAAGGAATGGGCTCCGTCTTACTCTTGTCAACAGAGTAAAGATGTGAAACTTTCACCATCAAAACTTGAATGTCTGAAGGGTTAAGAACTGAAATAGCAAGGCTCTGGACCTAACAGTTGAATTTATACAGATTTCTTTGAAATTAGGAAGAATTTGAGAATACTTTTTTTATTTTGAAAAATTAAGTTCTTGGTTTTCCTGCATCAGAGTGTTTAGATAACATGTCAGTTAATCTTGTTTAAATAGTCTGCACTCTTTTTTGTGCCTGACATAATTGTTGGCTGAGCGATAGCGAAGCCCTTACCCCACTGGCCCAAAAATGTGTTGTCTGTTTGTCTGTCTGTCTGTCTGTGTGCGTGTCTGTCCGCGCGGTTTTAAACACGAAAAACGGAGTTTTGCTTGATTTTCGCACTTTAAACGCCGATATCCTTGGCGTCGCACACGCGCTGCACCCAGGAGCGCTGGAAGGCGTTTGGCTTGGGGCCCTCCTCGTCGTTCTCGCGCGTCGACGCGTTGCTGCTGACAGAGCCGAAGCCGGGTGGTGTGTTCGGCGTGGTGGGCGTTTACGATCATGGAGACCCTTCGATGCGAAGGGTCGATTATAATTTATCATTTATGTCCACCATGGGCTAAGCCGAGCCGGGCAGCCGGCAAAGTGGTAGGGTGACAGGTGCCACGGGTGAGCGTGAGCAACCGGCGATTCTGCCCTCGGTTCTGCCGGCGGGTACAGACAGCGGGGGCGATCTGCCATACTTAGCTAGATCTCGGCAGAAGTGCGTGGCGGGTCTGCCTAGCGATCAGAGGATTTGTCACTGGGTGTGACGTCAGTACGTTAAAAGGCGGGTATCTAAATAGGGACCGTCCGTAAATGGAATAAGAGGCGTTAAAATATCGTCCGCTCCGCCCGGGATCGAACCCTGGACTCGGCGCGCGCGCGCGCCACTGTCTCGCTCGCTGCACTGCGGCTACGGTGACACGCTGATGGGATTCGAGTCCGGTGGGCACTTGGAGAGCTCTCACCTGCCGATCACGGCCGGCTGGGTTCACTAGACACTCAGTTGACTGTTTTGGTTGCAGAGGTTGGCACGACTAGGTCTATCGTTCTGACGTAGCAGTGCTCTGTCTCTCTCGCACTCACAGCGCTCAGCGCAGCTGCTCAGTTCACCCCCGCTGCCGTGTCGTGTCGTGTCGTGCCGTGTCGTCTGCGTCTCAGTTCCCTCCCGCTGGCCGGACCGTCGCCACCGTGGTGCCAAGCAGCAGCTGTCCGACTCCGAACGGTGAGTGGGCCGGTGGTAGAAGGGGGGGGGGGGGGGCAGGCTACGTTCCCGGCCCCGGTGCCGCCGTTCCCGAAGGGGCCCGAAGAAGCCCCCGGCGGCGGTATGTACCGAGTGACACGACACGCCCTGTCTAGCACTGAAAAAAACACCATTTCAAACACGTTTATCTGAAACCTAAAATTTGTCCTGATCGTCCCCTTCTTGCCTTCGTGAGCGGATTGGTTTGGACAGATGACGCGTGGCGAACAGTGAAAAAACACTCAGAAATCACGGAGAAAACGCCTCAAATTTTGTTGGGAATTTTAAAACGGTAATCCGAGGAAGACAGCCACGCCACCAGGCATGTGAACACTGTTTCTGAGCCTGCAACATTAGCCACAAAATTTTGCACTTTTGACCTTACTCAACGTGAATGCAACCTGTTGGTGCTGCGCTGCGGGGAGTCCTAGTCCGCGCGGCCCGTTGTCAGCGGCAAAGGCGTGATGCGCCGCCTTGGCTTGTACCATAGGACTCTCAGACCCTTCGGCATGAACCTCAGTGATACGCAAACCCGTGGTTGCCCCCACCTCGGTCCACAATCCCAGCGGCACCGGCGGCAACGCGCTGGCAGGCGGCCTGCTAGGCGGCCGTACCCCAAGAGAGGTTAAACCGTCTGTTCTTAACCTCACCTAGGCGGGCCCAGTACCCCACTAGGGCCCGCCGGCAGGCGTGGATCCAGGGGGGGGGGGGGGGGGGGGCAAAGGGTCAATTGCCCACCGCCCCCAAGGCGCCCGACCTGAAGGGCGCCGGAAATGTAGGCAACCGGCATAACAGTTTCGCCTATGTAAGTAAGCAAAAAGCGTGACTTTCCCCCCCCCCCAGGGGGCGGGGGGCCCCTAAAGCCGCTCCTGGATCCGCCACTGCCCGCCAGTACGTCATCGGCGGTAGCGATGGGGTGCTGCACGAGGAGGCCGGCGCTGCGGGCTCAGTATCCCATGGAGCTTTCTTGGAAGACAGGCGGTATACCACGGTGTGCGTCACTTCCGCAGTCGCCACTCCACGCGAATTGCGGGGTTCCAGAGCAGGAGGCGCGGGCGAGTTCCGTGTGCGGTGTGAAGGAGAGCGGACGTGTTTTGGGTCGCTCCAGGGCACGGCCTAGGGCACTTGAGCGGGCGGGCGACGCCCGCCGGGGCCCAGACCTCCCCTACGGTCTGGGCCGTACCCCGGCGGCCGAGGCTAGGAGGATCCTGGCTCGGCGCTGTGGTGCCTTGGTGTAATGCAGTGTAGTGTTGTGTAGTGCTGTGTAGTGCATCGTAGTGCAGTGTAGTGGAGTGCAAGGTAGCACAGTGATGGAAAGGCGGAAATATTTCAAATAGATTTCCGGAAATATTTCCTAAATTTCCGAAATTTAAATTCATAAATTTCCAGGAAACTTTTACTTATTAAAAATTTATGGAAATTTTTGCCCAAAATCTTTTAAAAGATGGAAATAAAAGATTTACGCAGTTTTCTCACAGCCATCTGAAGGTGTACGCATTAAATCAGTTCTGTTCAAATGATTCCATTTCGTGAACATCGTCTGCTACAGAATCCGTGCTCCGTTTTATTTAAATCAAGCAAAGTGCAAACAAACCCAAGGTATCCGGCAAGGCTGCCTCCTGTTGTATTTTTCAGGAGGACCTACTTGACCCTTGACCTCTTTTTGATTTTTATGCTAGCATTGGTGAAAGGTTTGTTGTCTTAAGACATGACTTGTAAATTGTGAATTGATTTTCTCATTTTTTAATATTTTGCACATATATCTGCTGTGAAATTTGTCTGTTTTCACACCTATTTACTGGGCCATGTGTTTTTCAATGTGTTTTGAGATTGTCTTGAGACATTACTTGTATATTTTAAATTGATAGTAGATACAGAAACGGGAGAACTGAGGACACCACCCCCTAATGCAGTGGGAGTTGTACGTACATCTCCCTCTTATGCAGTGGGAGAACTGGAGACTCGTCACCAAAACCATAATGGGAGATCTGGGTACTAATCACACAATCCGGTGCCCCGAAACCTCACAAGTCTGGTGCTCAAAAAATTTGCGTGAAAATACCCCTAAAACTATGTAAAATATGTAAGGGAGAGTTCTGGAGACGGATGAAAACGTTCTGGGTACAACTCCGGTGTTCGTTTTAATCGTCGTATCTCATGCGTCCATGCTGCTCCAGTCCCCGCCGCGAGTAGGAACCGGTTTCGCGCCGCGCCTCGGCAGCGCCTCGGCCGCTCGGCAGCGGCAGTGCGTAAGCGATCTGGATTACGCATAAAGGAGGACAGCCCCACCCCCCGGAACTGCATCGCGACCTTGACGGGTGCAACGCCTGGGTTGCGAAATGCAGCTGGCTGGACGGGTGTCCGCCGTCAGGCCGGAGGCCGACGGTGGTCACCCGTCCGGGGCATGTTACTGTTTAGCAGCATAGTACCGATTGCGTGGTTTTTGTTGAGGTTCCAAACAAAACCAGCTTGGCGGCATCCAACGCGAATCACAGACAAAAGCAAAAAGACACACTCTTGCTTACGTAGGGTCCGCGGTGAAGGGGAAGGGTTCCCTCCATGTCGCGAGCTGGGTATAAATGCACCCGCCTGCATACTTCCGAGTCACAGTTGCCTGCAAGTCCTTCAAGCAAGCAGCAGCAGCAGCAGCAGAAAACCACACCTCACCCGCAGCAGCCAGCAAGTGCATCGACTCCAACCAGTACCCGAAGACCTCGGTTGCCTGCAAGTGTGCGTGCCGGGACCACCTGCCCTCCACTACAGCTTCTCTCTGAGGTAAGCAGTGAATACAACTCTGCACTTCCGTGCTCCTCCGCTGCTTCTGACAGCCCTCTAAATCTAGTTTTTCTTTTCATTTCATAGAATCGGCGTTAAGCCCTTTTAAAATCTTTTGGGGTTCAACTTAAAAAAAGGCATCTACGGAAATGTGCGCCCAAAGCTTCAGGAACTTGGCGACGGTCACACCGTTCGTAAAAGCCAAGGAGTTACGGGTGGGAATGTCGTTTGTAGCTTTATCCATGGGAAAGATGGGGACGAAGTTCGGTCGGCGGCTATACGTCGACATAATGTTTAAAGGCGAACAGAAGAGGCTTGTGCTGCCGGAGCGGTACGTTGACTTGCCTGAAGCGGACCTTGTTACACTGTCGGAAGACATTACGGCGGGAAAGCCGCCGACCATTAAAGTTATCAAAAAAATTGGGGAAGGGTACGTTTTTGACCTGGAGGACTTCGTGGAGGAAGACGCCGCTGAGTCGGCGTCCTATGAAAATTAAAAGGAAAATTTAAAAAAGACTCATATCTCTCCGCACCGAAATCATTTCCGTAGAAGCACCCCCAATTGATTTCCTAGAGCCTCTGCGGCAGACGCAACAATGGCCGCCACTGGACTCCAACGCCGCCGGCTCGTCTCCTACTCCTCTTCCTCGGACGAGGAACAGGGGCAGCAGCAAACCACCAGCACCTCTGAAGCGAATCAACCGCTCGCCTGGACAACATCTTCAAATTTTCGCGGCATCATCAAAACACATCTTCTTGTTGTAAACACAACAATCGACCCGGTGCTCTTGATGCTGGAGCAAGAAGATGCAGCGTGTGCCCTCATTGCTGCCGATCTACGACGGCATAGGGGTTTGAAATTTCATTTAACCTTAAATGTTCGCATGCTAAAACTTGATCTCGTAACTGGGAGTGAAGTGAAACAGGAACCTTATTTCGCAAGCCGCACAAGCATGGTCCACAACGAGCAGGAGGTGATTGGGGCTTATCAAAACGCAGTCATGTTGATTGCTGAAATGATAAGTAATTATGCTGAAAATGGGTCAAATTTTACTTGTGAGACTGTCATAAAATTAGAAATTAACACGTCTGCATACAATCCTCTCTCTGCTGCAGGGTACTTTCCCCTTCCAAAGAAAATAGCTTCAAAAAAGGCCTGCATTAATATCAAAAACATTGATGACAGATGTCTATTTTATGTATGCCTGCTAGCTTTAAATATTAAGAAAGTTAATGTGCAATATGCTGCTAGGAGACCTGAAACTTTGTTAAAATTCGCTGACAAACTTGACTTTTCTGGGGTAACATATCCGGTCAAACTGAATTCAATCAGTAAAATTGAGCAGCAGAATCCGGGAATATGCATTACAATAATTGGGTACGAAAATGGGGAATTTTACCCCTAAGGGTCAGTCAACAGCTTTGCGATCCAAAGCGCATTCGAATTGATGTACTTTTCCTTCAGAATGAAAACACCGGTGCGAATCATTACTGTCTGATACGGAACTTGAGTCGTTTACTGTCTATGTGCAGAACAAATAAAAATGGTCAAAAATTTACTTGCAGAAATTGTTTTAAACAGTATTTGATTTTCGAAAGTTTGAGCGAGCATGAACCCCATTGCCTGGTCAATCAGCCTCAGAAGTTGATTTTCCCTAAGGCACCTAATCACGAACTGTACTTCAAACAGTACAAGTATCAACTCTTGCGACCCTATGTGGCCATTTGCGACTTCGAAATGCTCCTAAAGCCTGTGCGGGATGCTAAGGGGGTCTTTGTGTCAAGGCATCAGGCCTTTGCTCTCAGTTACTTGGTCATCGATGAGCATGGAAATCCTTGGCGCCCTATAAAGGTTTTGTTCGGTCGTGACTGTTGTGTTCGTTTCCTTAAGCAAATCCGGAAACTGCACGAAGAACTCGAAACAGAGACCCACAAAAAAATGAAGCCCTTAACGCCATCGGAGCAACAATTGGTGAGTGATCCAAACACCAGGTGTGGTCTCTGTGACGAGTGTGTTTCACCGGAGGATCGAACACGACATCACGACCACCGTTCTGGAAATTTTGTCTGTGTCCTGTGTTCCCGATGCAACCTACAGCTAAGATTGTCTCGAGATATGGTTTGCGTATTTCACAACGGTTCCAGTTATGATTTTACTGAAATTGTGCGGGGTCTAAAATCAGTGTCCACAAGTAAAGACAGAATAACTGTAATAGCTAAAAATAGTGAAAAGTTCTCAACAATAAGATGGAATAGGATAAGTTTTATAGATTCTATAAATCTGCTAAATGGGTCATTGGCAACATTGTGCTCCACGCTGGGTAAAGACGACTTCAGAATGCTTAAAGCTTTTTTTCCCGACCCAGAAAAATTTAATCTTCTAACAGGTAAAATGCCATTCCCATATTCTCACTTTACTAGCGAGGATGTGTTGGAACAAACGAGTCTGCCCCCACGTGAGAGCTATTTCAATGATTTGCAAGGTGTAGAGTGTTCGCTAGAAGACTACGCCAAAGCAGTCAAAATTTGGGAAACTTTTAACATTAAAAATCTCCGGGAGCTGGTAAGTTTGTACGTGCGAAGTGATGTTTTGAATCTTACGGACGTACTCGTAACGTTTCGAAGCTTCCTTTATCAGACGTTCAACCTGGACGTCATGCACTTTATTTCATTTCCTTCATATTCCTGGTGTTGTTGTTTGAAAACTTGCAACTTAAAAATTGAATTGTTAACAGACTGTGATATGCATCTGTTTTGGCAACGAGCCAAATTTGGTGGTTTTACTACAGTTGTAGCACAACATGCCCAAGCAAACCATCCCCTGTGCAGTCAATACAATGCCGAAAAAGAAATGAAATGGTTGTTATATCTTGACGCTGTGAGTTTGTATGCCACTACAATGGAACAGGAAAAATTCCCTACGGGTGGTTTCCGGTGGTGTACTGAAGAAGAGGTAGAAAATTTTGATTTAAGTACCGACTGCACAGGGGACAAAGGTTACCTTGTTGAAGCTACTCTGTCTTTTCCTGAGGACACGCATGATTATTTTTCTGATTTCCCTCCTTGCCCTGTGAAGAGACCTATTTCTGCAGATGAGCTCAGTTCGCGGTCTCAAATTCTCGCCGTTCTTTACGGCATAAACCCTAATCAAAAAACTGAAAAACTAGTAGCTGATTTGAACACGAGAGAAAATTATGTGATTCCGTTGTCTAGTTTACAGCTTGTTGTAAAACTTGGTATGAACGTGGAAAACATCACTAAAATTTTAGAATTTGATCAAGCTAGCATTGTTGCCCCTTACATTTCTCTGTGCCTTGAACTCAGAGCAAAGGCCACCAGCGAGTTCATGGTAACTATGCTTAAAGCAGCTGCTAATTGTATTTTTGGCTATTCATTACGTGATTGTCTGCAGGATGTTGACATGCGATTGATCTACGATGAGAAAAAGTTAAGGAAGCACATAAATAACGCTCGTTTTGTACGGGCGATTTCATTTGACGAAGATGCAGCTGTAGTTGAAATGAAACGCCTCTCTGTAAAAATGTTGCAGCCAATATATATTGGCATCTGCATTCTCTCGTATTCTAAAAACAGAATTCTGAAATTTTGGTATGAAGATTTGAAAGAGGAATACGGCGAGAATGTGCAACTAATTGCGAGTGATACTGATTCGCTAATTGTATCCATTCAAAAAGAAACCCCAGACTTTTACGAATCTGATTTGTTTCCTAAATTTGGACAGATCATGGACAGTAGCAACTATCCTCCAAACAGCCCCTTTTTCTCTCTTGATAGAAAGAAAAAAGCAGGCTGTTTTACCGACGAATTAGGCGGCAAAATACTAGAAGAAATCGTGGTTCTGAAACCAAAGAGTTACTGCTGTAGATTAAAAGATGAAGGTCTTATTATGAGGAGCAAGGGTGTGCCGAAATCAGCTCAGAAAAGTTTAAGTTTTCTAGATTATAAAAATTGTCTTGTGCATTCTGAAGAGCAAAGAGTAACATTTAAAAAAATTGGGCGGAAAAGACAAAGACTGTTTACAATGAAGTGCAGTAAAATTGCATTATCTTCTTTCGAAAACAAAAGGTTTTGGACAACAGAATTGTACAAGTCCCTCCCCTTTGGACATTTTGGTATAAAAGACGATGTATATTCCTCCTAGCCTTCAGTCGTCATGAGTCTTCGACTGAGACACCCAGCAGCCATTTACTGTGCAGGTATAGATAAAGCTATGTAAATAGTTGAAATATTCTGTAATATATGTAAAATACTAAAGGTGTTTGTGTCTTGTTTCTTGTTTTTTTTTTTTTTTTTTTTTTGACTGACACAGGTCAAAGTCAGTCCGGCAAGAGCCATTGGTTGTATAATTATATTAAAAATCTCGGGCATTTGTATGGACCTCATATTAATTTTAAGACAATATTATATTGTTTCGGTGAAAAGGATGCATTAAAAGATATTCCCTCGGATGTTTATGAGAAGTTGACTTTACATGAAGGAATCCCAGAAAACATATTAGCCCTGCCACTCGATAAACCGGCTATAATTGTTTTTGACGATTTATATTCAAAAGTTTTTAATGACGATAACCTAATTAATCTTTGGTTGAATTCAGTTCACCACAGTGATATAACGGTGGTGCTCACGTCACAGAATTTATTTCCGAGGGAGAAAAACGCTCGAGTTTTAGCATTGAATAGTCAATACGTTGTGTTCTGCCCTTCCCCCAGGACTAATTCTCAATTTGGCTGTCTGGCCACCCAAATAGCTGAACCAGGGGAACGGCGGGCTCTGTTGGAAGCTTATCGTGACCACTTGGCGACAACAACTCGAACTCCATTTGTCTTGGATTTACACCCATGCACTCCAAACTGGGCCCGATATAAATCCAACCTTTTTGCAACCGACGAGTGCACTATTGTTTACTGTCCCAAAAAATACTATAATGAAAAAAGCTTGCGGCAGAAATTGCCCCATCTAGTTGTGCTCTCTGAGGCCTGCCCGAAAGTTCGAAAAGCAATCCTACATAACGCCGACAAAAGTCTATCAAACGTTTAACGCCATTCGAAATCCTAACATTAAACTGTCCCCATCCTGCATCAAAAAAATTAGACCGTACAAACACGTTATCAGGTCTTTCGCTTGCCCCAAATCGACGTTGCGCAAAAAGAAGGTTATACTAAGGAAAAATCAGACCGGGGGTTGGTTAATACCTATAATCACTAGTTTGTTAGGCAGTGCTATACCTGCCCTGATTAATAAATTTTCCGGTAAAAAAGACAGCGAATAGATCATTATGGAAAAGCTTTATTTGTTCACAGAGCCACAGTACAGGCGACTCAGAAAAACCCATTTAACCCCACAGGAAGTAGCTTTTCATGATGTGTACACTCAAATGATAGAAACGCTTCATAGACGTGACTTAACCGATACAGAAAAATGGGATTTATATCAACGCCTTTTAGAGAAATACCTTACATTTGTCCAGAGAAATGATGAGGCAAGACAACCTTTAGGTGAGCCATACATTCAGCATGACAAGGCGAGTCATCCAGAGTCCATCGGCAACAATTATTCTTCTACTTCATCGTCTTCACCGCCGCCGCCGCCAGCAGCAGGCCCTCCACCCGGTCGCCTGGTGCCACAGTTTCGCCGAAGAAGCCAGCTGTTTGATATTCCACTTCAGCCCAGTACGAGTGTCGCTGCTTCGCCCGTGAAGAATAAGAAAAAATTCCTGTGAAAATACAACGAGCGCCATTAATGATCTCCCCATCTCCTAGAAGGCTGCGCGGTCGGGACAAAACTGTTCAGACGTCTCCAGGCATGACAAGCCCACCGCGTAAACAAATCAAAGCTACCCGCAAACGTTTAATTATCGATGATGATGATGATGGAGAAATGGAAAATGATTCTAGTTCCGAAATGTATTCTACTCCGCCACCCTCTAAACGCAAAATGACTAAAATTTCTGGCAAGGGACTGTGGATTCTTTAAATAAATAAATATATATATATAAATAATTTAAAAAACAAAAAATAAAACTGTGGTGTTTTCTTGAGAAAACTTGAAGTTTTCCATCGCACTTACTCACTCGTCCTCCAGCAGTTGCGGTGTCAAGTCACCGAGCTCCCTCGACCACCACCACCACCACCATGGACAAGAAGAAGAAGCCGTCTGGAAAACAGTTAACACCGATCAGCGCTTTGCAGAAAAATATCGAACATAAATTGAAAAATTTATATTACGACCCCCAGTCGACCATATCCTATCGGTCCCGAGAAATAGTGGAAAAAGAATTGGTGAAAAAAATAAAGAGTAAAAACGAGAAACGTAGAACGAAAGCAATTATAAGGAACTGGCTTTTACATCAACCGGTATACACAGGTTTTCGGCAAGCAAGAAAAGTGTTTCCTACTGATCATTATATTAACATATTTAGACAAGGTCAACTTGTTGAATGTGACCTGATGGACGTGTCAAAATTGGCAAAACAAAATAATTCAGTTCGTTTTCTGCTATGTGCAATCGATGTTTTTAGCAGGAAAGCCTATGTGAGAGGTATTCGCAACAAAAAAAGTGAGTCAACAGCACGCGCCATGGATGCTATTCTCCGCGAAATGAAACCAGTGACTGTGGAAGTCATGGGTATGGACATGGGTTCAGAATGGAAGGGCTCATTTGCCGCTCTGTTAAAGAGACGCCAAATAAAAAGTTACGATGCTGTGACGTCACGGCACAAAGCTAGCATAGTGGAAAGGTTTCAAAAAACGTTGCGTTCAAAGATAAACAAATACCTGTATCACAAACAGACCAACCGGTACCTAAACGTTTTACCAAAGCTTGTTTTATCATACAACAACGCTGTTCACCGCACAATTAAAATGCAGCCAAATCAGGTAAAAAAATCAAATTATTTTCAAGTCTGGTCACAACGGTACAAGGAAATAGCATCTAAAACAAAGCCCGCAGCAAGTCCTCCCCCTCCCTAAATATAAATATATGGACACTGTTCGAGTTTCAAAACTAAGAGATACTTTTGCAAAAGGCACGAGTCAGTCCTACTCGGAAGAAATATTTTATGTTGTGGGTAGTGTACTAAAACGACCCGCAAACGTGTACATGTACATCCTGAAAGATAGTCAGGACAATATTATAAAAGGAAAATTTTATGACCATGAACTGACCCCTGCAAAATTCTCTTCGGACACATTTTTCAAAGTCCGACGTATTCTTCGGTATAAAAGCGAAGGAGGCCAGCGTCATGCCTTAGTTTCTTGGGTCGGTTACCCGGACACGGCCGCAAGCTGGGTCCCTCTCGAATCCCTGAAAAAATATAATCAAGATTGAGTGAAGACAAGAAGAAAAAGAAGAATAATAAGAAATGTCAAGTACCGAGTTTCAGGTTATGTTAACATCTGATTCAAGTGCTTCAGTCTATAAAAAAAATTCACTGGCTGAATTTACAGTTATTTTGTCTGAGCCATTGACGTTTCCTACAACTGAACAGTGGGGTGTTGCTATAAAGCAATTGATTTTGCCTCCGGTAGAAGCACCTGCGAAAACTAGCAAAGCAGCAAACACAACCAGCGGAGAGGTGGAATCGGCTTTGTTTCTATATCTTGACATAATAGAAGAACAAGCCATTGGCAATTCTTTAACAAAAATTGCTTGTGTGTTCCCACCTCCGTACACGAAATCGTACCATCATTTTGAAAATTTAACATTTCTTAACCTATCTCGTCGTGATATTAGCTCAGTTACCGTCAGTCTTCGTGACAAGTGGGCAAATAAATACCCATTCCCTTCGTCACATATTTCGACTGTACTCACGTTAGTATTTAAACGACTTTTTTAGCTTTCGGAAAAGAAAAAGTAATCTCAAAATAAAATGCAGGGACGATATTTGAGTATAACTAGTAAAACTTTTAAAAATTATTTTCCCCAGAATAAATATTATAGTTTCAAAACTCTGATTGATCCCCCACTCATATGGGAAAGCGAATCCAGCAAGGACAGTGTAACAACAGCTAAACCAAAAAACACTAGAAATTGCTCTTGTCAGGTTAGTTTTACTGAGTGAAAATGAAAATAAAAGCTTTTCATACTCTTCAAACAACCCGTCGCAAACGTCGTCGTCGTCGTCGTCGTCGTCATCATCGGCGTTGACATCGTCGTTGACATCGTCACCTGCTGCTTCCCAACAGCCACGGCAAGCAGCACCAACAGCGTCATCAGGAGGAGGAGGAGGAGGAGGAGGTGGTGTAATTGTGGTTGGTCCAACTGCTCAATACAGTGGTGGACAGGTCCTGCCGCCGGTCCCACCCCACCCCAGGCCACGCCACTTCAGGAGCAGCGCCCGCCTCAATCATCTTCTTCTTCTTCTTCTTCTTCTTCTTCTGGATCTGCAACATTGTCGTCGTCAACAAGAAAAACGATTATTAATCAGCAGCAGCATCAGCAGCAGACACCACCAACGCCGCTGGCAACAACAACAACAACTGGACCAGCAGCAGCAGGCCGAGCCTATAATTACCTGTCGTTATCTGCTCTTCGCGATCCGGCACCTTTTCCTGCCGGGCGTTATTACTCCCTGAAGGATTTGTATGAAGTGATAAAGACGAGTCTCCAAAGTAGAGCGTTACTTGAAACTGCTTTGAGACAGTTTGCAAGATATTGCTCTACGGGATCAGAGACAAATGCAAAAGACAAATAATCCGAAATTTAACCAGGGTTATTTTAGAGTGGGAAAACTTATTTTCGTTTGATTTGACGAGTTATTTAGTTTTGCATGTAAGAGAAATTGCATTTGGCTACCCCGAATTTCCTATAAGAAGGCGGTACACAAGACAGGCGACTTCAGTACGACGCAGAACGTCAAAGCGACGACAAGATGGCTCAAGGATCCATCTACCCCGAGGCAACCGGACAAGGTTTTAAGGACATTTACGGGGCTCCGTATAAATCCTTACTGGTGCGGCCTCAAGTAGGCCACGGTGTCGTGGGGGATTGGTTTAGAAACGCCTTCAGGTATATGAAACCCATACTTACGAGAGGTATTTCGGCGGCGGGAAACGAGCTCCTGTCCACTGGATCGCAGCTGCTTGGTGATTTGGCTGCTAACCAGCAACAGCAACGCAAAACGGGTGACATTGTGAAGGAGCATCTTCGAAAAGGCGGTAAACGGGCGGTCCGCCGCGCGGCAGAAGCCATGCAGGGTCGAGGGAAGAAGCCTAAAAAGAAAAAAAACAGTACGAAAAAAGGTGTCGTCAAAACTTCCGACACGAGCCCACTATAGGCTGGCCGGCGGTACAGTCACCGCCATGAGTGGGAGAGGGCGCGCGACTAAGAGTATAAGAGCTCGAGGAAAAGTTGTCAAGCGTCAGTCTACTGCAACTACTCGGCGGAAGCGGACACCAGTACGACGTCGGACTCTAACTTTTGCCCCTGATATTTTTGGAACGTGAGGCACTATGGCCAAACGCAATAGAAGTGGGGACGCGATTATCACGACGAACGTGATTCCGGTTCTTCCTTCGGAATTAGATCTTTTTGCTGACCGACACCAGAACCAGGCAATTATAGGAGCAGAATGGCTTGCCCTCAAACCAGTTAACGCAATATCAAATACTAGTGTCTCGCATTTAGACTTTTCTTCCGTCTCTGCATCACCCTCGGTATACCGCAATTTGAAACACGTGTACTTGCGTTTAAGGGTTCGTCTGACAAAACCGGACGGCTCGCCCCTTGATGTAGATAAGCCTGGTGTCGCCGCGTCTGGAAGCACGGCAGCCACTGCAGCGGTCACTGCACCGAAATGGGCTCCTGAGAACAATTTTGCACATACAATGATTTCGTCTATAAACGTGTGGCTCAATGGAGTTGACATAAATCAGACAAGCGAGCACTATGCGTACAGAGCATTCCTTGAAACCCTTTTGACATTCTCGTCATTGCATAGTTACGAACGTTTAGGACCGGAGGGATACCGCCCGGGGCCGGATCAAATATTTGATACAACAGCAATTTCTCCCCTGTGGACGAAAGCGTGTGGACAACAGATCTAGAAAAAAATATATCTTTGCGTTGGAGACATAATATCTCCAAGGATGGAAAAGTCATGGAATTGTATACCCGACTGTTTCTTGATATTTCTACCATGCAATGCCTCATCCCCGGAAATGTTGACATGAGAATAAAAATTAATTTAAATGATCCGGCTTTTTATCTTTTAACAGATACGGCAAACTCTACTGCTAGGATGGTCATTGATGATGCGACCTTGATGACCCAGGTTTGTTCAATCCACCCTAGTCTACTGCTGGCTCACGAAAGAGCCTTCCACACAAAATCCATGAATGGCCACTTTAAACGTACCCAGACTAAGGTTTTCGTTGTGCCTGAAAAGTTAAGATCGTTCAGTCTCGCAAACACCTGGACAGGAGCTCTTCCTAGGCTCGTCCTTATGGTGATGGTCGATCAAGACGCCGCCAGTGGGAATTACATGAAAAACCCACTCGTGTTCAGACACTACAATTTGTCCAGTGTACTATTCGACGCTGGTATCGGGAAACAGGTAAAAATTGATCAAATGAAATTTGGAAGCGACCAGAATCTCTGCTCGGCCGCGTTTGTCGAATTATATTCGGCCCTTAATTTGCATCGGACTAATGAAGCGTCATTGTCATTCCACGATTTCCCGCACGGCAAATTCGTGTTGGCAGCAGATCTGAGTGCAACACTTGAAGGGCTCTCCCATGATTTTGCATTAGCCCCTACAGGGTCGCTCCGAGTCCAAGCCGACTTTCACGAACCCTTGCCGAACGCCGTGTCTGTTATTCTCGTAGGAATTTTTGATTCGACCCTCTACATAGATAAGGACCGAAACATTAGCTACTCAGTGTGAGCCGCGGCACCGAGGGAGCAGGATGGACTCTTACCAGATAACCTATCTTTTCGACCACGTCGATCTGGGGCGTTTCTCGTTTGCTGGCGTTTTTCCGGCTGGAGGTGTCAAAGTGTCGGAGCTTCCGAGCCCACCGTATGTCCTCATCATGAATACTGCGCCGGCTTCTCATGCTGGAGTGCACTGGACCGCAATCAGCTGTACGGGAAGAAACAAAAGAGTTGAATTTTTTGATCCTCTTGGTATGAAAGCAAATGATCTGATGACTATTTTTTTGAGTAAATTAGGTGAGCGTTATTATTGGAGCAAAAATATCATACAAGCTCCGACAAGTAATATATGTGCGTTGTACTGTGTACTGTATTGTTTTTATCGGGCCCATGGTTTTAGTTTTAAGACTTTTGTAAATATTTTTAAGAAAAATTCTTATTATTTAAATGATTGTAAAGCTATAAAGATGTATGAGCAAGTTTTTAATTCTAAAATAAAACTAACACCCTTAAAAAAAACTAGATCTTACTGCAGAAAAAGTGTATAAATACTAGCGAGCTGCTCTGATGAACATCAGTCTGCGACGGCTCGCGTTACAGTAAGGAGCTTATTTTTTTAAATTAATCCAAAAATGAGGGTAGTTGTTGACTATGAGTACTTTTACGGAAACAACGGCGAACATATTGTCAAGGAAATTGGGGCAGCGTCTGTTGACTCGCCCCCCTTTATCAGTCACTTTTTTGTTAAAGCCCCGTATGATTGGGCTAGTTTATCGGCTGCCAATCAAGTACGAAATAGTGACATAACATTAAATCGCAATGGAATCCGATGGAATCAGGGCTATGTCGAATATTCCGAGCTTGGACGTGTACTTGTGAAAATAATTTCAAGAGCAACAGTGTGTTATGCTTTAAACAGGGCGAAGGCCCAGACGCTACAAGCTCTGACCGGTCGCACCTTTGTGCCCTTGGAGGAGTTCAATGCCCCTTCTACACACGCGTTAAAACATGTTGTAAGCTGTCTGCATCCTTGCCATGCGATTACGACGATGAGTTGTGCTATGAGAGAAGCTTGGACACACGCTAAATATCTCGAATACTTGGACAAAAAACTGGAGTTTCATAATCTCTGTCCACCTACTGCTGAAAAATGCGAAACGGCGGTGCCCGGTCAATGCACTTTAACAGGCACGACGGCAGCCGGACCTGCACTTCAAGGCAGCCCGGTTCCAGGGCAGTGCTGATGAGTGGTATAAAGGGGGCTTTCAGAGCCATTTGCGGTCAGTGTGCGTTCAGCTGCAGCATGTACTCGGACGCTTGTGAAAAGGAGAGAGTCAACCCAGGACCGCCCTTCTACGTCGACATGGTGCAGTTTGCCGAGGACCTCCAGCAGCAGCAGCAGCAGCAGCAATCCCAGTGCGACCCAACAGAAACGATAACAACAGCTGCGGACTCTGCTTCAACTGCAGCGGTGCAGTATTTTACTGCATCTGCCGCGGGTGCAACGGAAAACGGTGATGTACTCTACATTGCACTTCCAGAGCAACCGCAAGCGCAGGCAAACACTAGAAGCCAAAAGCGCAAACGTAACACCGTCAAAAAAGTTGTGGCACCTGTATTAACAAAACCTCCAGCCACCACCACCACCAGCAGCAGCAGCAGCAGCAGCAGCAGCAGCAGCAGCAGCGGTGGACGGAAGAAGAAGAAATCGCCTCCAAAACGCAAGATAGCATCCAAGCTTGTTGAACAGCCCGTGCCAGCCTCCAAACGCAGCCCGCGGGTTAAAGCGGTGCATCCTCCTCCGGGGCTTCTGTGGCAAGAAAGAATCAAGATCGACGGTAAAAAACAAAAGGATAAATATATCTTGATTGGTGTGTTCCAGGGGGGTATGTAATTGATAATAAATATGCTACAATGTTGCACGCATTTTTCGCTTGTTATTTTCCCTCACCCATCCCACATGCGATAATTTGATCCTGAAGCGATCAGACAATGTTGCAAGCGATTAATTGTACGAAGTGCCCCTCTGACCTGTCAGACGTAAATTTTTAACAAAAGGAAAACAAATGATTGCTCCTGATCCACCACACCTTATCTCCATTGCACCGCCAGTGTTTTTGGGAGGGGGGCCCTTGGACCTGCATCCGTGGGCACCCCACGCTCATATAAAACCACCCCCACATAATATTCCTTACACCAGAAGAGACCTGCAGCAGCAGCAGCAGCAGCAGCAGCAGCAGCAGCAGCAGCATCCACCCACTGCCAACCCGACAGAGACATACCTGCAGACCGAGCTAAGTCAAGGTGAGTGAAAACAAAAAAGCAGATTGTCGTGTGAGAACAACAACAACAACAACGAAATAGTTACACTCTGTTTAACGTTCTATGTAGATGGCTGAATTCATCGATCTCGAACCCAGCGGCAGTGAGGGTCACCACGAGGACGAGGAGGATGCTGAAGTGGCGGCAGCAGTAAATGAGTTTTTAAATTTCATAAACGACGATGAGGCTGAACGGGATGAAGGTCCGGGTGGCGCTGGCCGCGAAGAAGAAATTATACCTGCCACGACATTTGCCATTAGTGACACAGACTCTACCTTATCGCTATCTGACGAATGTGGGGACGTTACGGAACGAACAACGGACGAAACAAAAAACGTGCCGATCGGAACACCTATTATTCGACCTTATAATTACAACTGTTCTTGCATTACTAAATTTACCACGGAGAACGCTGGATATTACTATACGTCGACGTGCTGTACTCCGGGTAGACGGGGCAATTCGAGTTATGACTATGACCCCGTCGAAGTTAAAAAATTGTCAGACGCTCTGGGTATATCGCTTCCTCTTTCTCAACGTCCGATGTGGGTCGCGAAACAAAAACGACATACTTTTATTCGCAACAGACTACTGATAAAACGGAAAGAACGACTTGCCATGGCCCGGAGTAAAGGTGAACAAGGTAAATTTTTTGATGCTCAATTAGAGTCATTGAAACGACGTGAAAAGCGGGCACTTAAAGACTTAGACGACTTGAAAAAAACAATAGACACTACTTCTTACCGTCCGGCCAGCCCCGTCATGCCTGCTGCCCTTCCCGTGTACGCCCCTGACGCAGCTGACCAGCCTGGACCGAGTTGGCGGGGACTCGAAGAAGAGCAGCAGCTACTAGAGGCGTCCACTCCCAGGAAGCGCGTCGGTCCAGCCTGGAGTGCTATAAACAAACGGCACTCCAAGCTCGTGCGCCGCCGCCGCCGACAGCAGTTATCATCGTCATCATCCACTTCTTCTGGCGCCGACGACACTATGAAGGGTGTGCGGGTGTGGCAACCGCTGGCGTCGTCGTCGTCGTCGTCTGAGGCGGAGGAGGACACCGGCCACAGGACTCCTGACCCCGCCAGGAGCCGCAACCGACGCGAAGAAGTACATCATTCTCGAATGCAGCCGACTCCTCTCCGTCATTCCCTCCAAGGGCCTTTCCACAAGAGCAACGATCAGGGCCCGCAATAGTGTTACCGACTACTAGTACTGCTTCTCGATGAAAGTTTAAATAAATTAAATACTTACCATCATTTTGTGTGTTCTCTTCCTTGTATAATATCCAAAGCACCGTGAGCCACACTCGAGACGCACACGTACACCAGACTGGACGCCACTCACTGCTCCGGCCACCGCCCGTGTTCCTCCAGCGGACCGAACGGCCTTCGATGTGGACGGAGAGCGGGAGAGGGGACCCGGGCGAGGCGAGCGGCCGAGGCGCTGCCGAGGCGCGGCGCGAAACCGGTTCCTACTCGCGGCGGGAACTGGAGCAGCATGGACGCTCGAGATACGATGATTAAAACGAACACCGGAGTTGTACCCAGAACGTATTCATCCGTCTCCAGAACTCTCCCTTACATATTTTAGCATAGTTTTAGGGGTATTTTCACGCAAATTTTTTCAGCATCAGACCTGTGAGGTTTCGGGGCACCGGATTGGCTGATTATGTTTTGTACCCAGATCTCCCATTATGGTTTTAGGGCTGAGTCTCCAGTTCTCCCACTGCATAAGAGGGACAACGGTGTACGTACAACTCCCAGTGCGTTAGCGATGGGGTGGTGTCCTCAGTTCTCCCTGGTTTCTGTATCTACTAACCCCAAAGCTTCCATGTCCAAACGAAAATAAACAAGGGGTGAATGAATCTTTGACACACTGTGTGCTGAGTTGAAATCTATAGGCCGCGCGCATTACGGCCAATAATACGCTTTTCACATGACTAACCCTTTTACAGGCAAAGGATTGACAATACTACTTCGACGCAGAAGTCCCTCTCAGCACCGAGGATGACGGAAGGGACGGGCCAGCTTGTTCAGTTCTCTACGCATTAAGCTGAACAGATTTTCAAAAATTTGAGTGCAAATTAGTCGTTAAAATCCTCTCCCGCCCGGGCGGATTAAGCATCCTGAATCCTCCCGCCGGGGGCCAGCGGCGCCGTGTCCGGGCCGGGTCCCGGCAGGTCAGCGCTGTCCACTATTTGTCCGCATCTCCTCCCGGTGGAGTGGACAAGTAATAGAGTTCGTCTGTAATCATCCCGGACCACCCTTTTGTATTAGCATTGCGCTTCCCCTTCCCTTTGAGCTTACTACCACTCGTTAATTTTCTGTCGGTTGTCCTCTTTAAAGAACTTCCGATCTTTTGTCGCTAATTTTATCGACCTATTTTGCCAGGCTTCTAGCACTCCTGGCTGTTATTGCTTGGACTAAACGCTATTGATTCAAAAATCTCGGCTGACCCCGCCAAGATCGTTATTTGCAGTGAGCGTTTTGAATTTTGATTCCATAGTCGGCATCTTCAGTATGAGAAACTCATGTGTATACGAAACTTTTACTAACAGACGCTAACTGACTGCTTCAGTCAAATCCCTCTCCGACAGGGGAAGGAAGACCCTTTTATCACATTTGGACCTCTGTAAATTATGTCAAAATTTTACGGTAACATTTTACTGCAGTTTCGTACACTCTCTAAACGATGCCTCGCTATTACAACGCTATACCTGACCATACTCTGCCGCGTTCTCATTGGCTACGGCTGTCAACTGTCTAGCCCTTGTTGGATTCAAACTGACACCGCTGTCGGTGCGTCAGGCTTCTTGACTCCATTTCGTGGAACGGTCGCGAATTCCCCCGGCTTCTGTGTGCTCCTAATTATTGTGCTGTGGCATCCCAACGCAATGTACTTGTAAATATTGACCAGCTGACGGTTACGTGACTGAAAACAGCTCAGAAAACTTGGCAACAATTCTCAGTGATAGTTGCATGGAGGCAGATCCGAAACCTGTTGTCGAGCTGATTGATTTGGCCGCCATCGAGGACGCCGAAGAGGCTGAGGAAGCCGCTGTTGGACGACTTGCTGTAGAGCTCGTGGCTAGCTCCACTCCCAGCTCTAGCCCTTGTTCGACCACCTCATTTATGCTGCCGCCGCTAGTTAACGGGCCTCGGCTAGCATTCCGAGTCTGGATGGGCGCTTCAAAGGTTGTGGATCCCCATACCCCCTCCGCGACTTCTAACGTAAGTTTTTAACACCCCTTCTTCTATTACCCTTGCCCTTGTGCTTTTAGACCTTTTTAAACCATTTTCTGTGTTCTCCCCGATCAACACGTGCCTAACTTCCAAGGCATTGTCCTGCCGGCTACCTACACTATTCGAGGGGCCCGTGTTTTCTCCTGGCGCTTTCTCTACGTGGGTCGTAAACTAAGGTGTAGTATGTGTGGCAGAAACACTCCCTTTGTGAGTTCCAACTAAGCGTCTTTGATGTTGTGCACTGGAGTTCTAGTGTTTACTACTTCCTCTCCTTTTCCTTTTTTTTCTAGGGTGTCTTGGATTCCGCACACCTCTATCTGAACAAGGACCACTTGTTCCCTTATTTTTTTACTCCTCTTTACTGAACTCTGAGCTAATGCTCAACTTTCTTTTCTTTTAATTTTCGTTTTCGTGTTTTTAATGAATGCGTAGAACTCTTTCTCCGTTAACTTTTAACTTCTCTGTAGCCATGAAGTAATAGCCGCTACTTACTCTCTTATTCGTTTCTCGGATTTGTTTCTATTTAACCAATGTCAGTGCTATGGTGACTATGAAATATAACTAATGTTATTCCAGACTTCTAGTGCATTAGCTATTTTCCTGTCTGACATGTCACGGCCTCACAACTTACTCGCAGGTGTCCTTGTCATGTTTGGAAAGCTCTTTGACTTTAACATGTCACGCCTACTCTGAGCTAGTCTGCTCCAATTTACTTTAATAGCTTATGTCAGGGTTGCACAGCATCCTGGCATGAAGTAAACCCTTAACGCCATCCGCCATCCTAGTTTCTCACATTTGCCCTCGCCAGTTGCCGGCCTGGAAGTGTTACGTTTCACTACGTCAACGAAGAAGAAAAAACGTTTTACTACTGCCTTGGGACCTTACATGCTGCTTATAGGCGTTTCCAATGAGGCTCGAGAGTGGAAGTAGAACAATAATACTTCCAGGACGGAAATTCCCGAGGGCCGGCATCAGAAATATATTGCTGCACAAGAACCGCGCCAAATATGTGAAATAACCTCCAAATTCACTCAAAACGCCATTCAGGCTTTTCATTCCTGTCCTCGCGAGTTTCCGTTCTGGAAGTGACTTTATTCTTCAGCTTACGTTTTGAAGTCTTATTGGAAACTCCATTTCGTTGCGCCTGGTGATGTCACCGGAAACGGCCAGCATTCGGAGTAGAATTGAGGACATATCATATAAACATATACAAGTGTGTATACTATGCGTAAGAATGCACGCTGGACTGCAGACCAGTGCGTTTCTTTCGCAGCGGCAGCGGTTTGATTCGCACCCCGATGCACGACCGTACTTGTCCAGTTCACCCAGAAAACTGTGTTCTTGATCTCGGTTAATGTCAAGAGCATTTGTACTAAATCTAGTAAAATAAGCTGGGTCCAAGTTCATTTTACTAGATTCAAGACAAATGCTCTTGCCTTTAACCGGGATCAAGAACACAATTTTCTGGTTGTTCACGGCAAGCCTTCCACAATAGGGTATTTCGGAGTAGCTTAAACCGGAAGTAGAGAAGACGCTCACGAAGAAGAGCGGAAACAGTATTAGGGTAACCACAGGAGAGAGTATCTCCGCCACGGCGTCGGCCACGAGTCAACTCAAAGTTTCTGGAGGCTTAACTGTCACTGGCGATGTCACGAACCACTTGATAGGGTCACACAGCGCAGACCGCGCAACCGAGTCCTTGAGCCACGTGGGGCACTGCTGCGCCGTGTGACCCTACGGGAAGTGTGACTACTGCGATGAGCCTGCACTCAGCGTTTGTCATTCATTTGATCTTTTTGTCTTTTCCGGAGACGTCGGCAGTGGCAACGGATTTTGAAAGATGTCCATTAAGATCGTCAGCACTGTTTGGCTCCGGGCTTGTTATGTTGGCTTCAGAGCGAGCAGGTCCGGTTTAAATTTTCACCTGTTAAACTACAGCAGACTGGTATAACGAAGGTGTAACGTTACGCCGGGATTTGCTAAAGAGCGGAAAAAGGATGATGGTATTTAAATTTAGTTGTACATAATTACTTCCCCCAGACGCAAATCACGAAAGTAGGGTTTCGTTTTCGTTTCAGACGCTGCCACATCGGTTACGAGACGCGTGAGCCGAACTGCGAGCCGTAGTTGATGTGGAGTGCTGCGCGAACACGGGCGTCCACAGGGGTTCATAACTTATCATAAAATTGAAAATGTGTGGAATGTTATACGCTAAAGTTATAACCTGAACCTCGACGTAACGCTACCTTAACATCACTAAATAAATAATGTTAAGAGGTGATTCTAGAGTTATGGCAAGTTAAATGGTCACCAGGCGTGTCACACTGTGATAGGTTTTGCGAGCAGTCCCAAATCCTGTTCCGCGAGACACCGTAACTCTTGTATAACGCTGTAGCTTAACATGACTTTCCAAAATAACGCCGCTAAAAGTTATTTTTATAACATTACTACGTTACGCGTTATGATAAGTTAAGGACCCCTGTCAGGATGAGAAAGAAATGTTAGCCCTTGTCTATGCGGCATATATGAATGGAAAGCCTGATGTGACTTTCCAAACGGATCACCAACCTCTGGTGTCAATATGCAAGAAACCCCTGTAGAAAAAAACAAAAAAATAGGTTAAAGAAGCTTAGGCTTAAAATGCTTAAGTTTGAACCTAAGGTGGAGTACTTACCAGGAAAGTACGTGTATCTCGCAGATCTGCTATCTCGAGATTACATTGAAGACTCAGTGGAAGATGATCCTGAAATGGTGGAGGTGGTCCATGAGGTGACAGCAAATTGGTCAATCTCTCCAGACATAATGTCAGACCTAATCCAGGAAACGAAGAAGGACGTGGTTAAGTAGTCATGGAGTACTACCAGAATGGTTGGCCCAACCATAAAAGAAAGGCTTATCCAGGAACGTGGCCGTACTGGGGACTCCAGCATGATATCATTGTAGAAAATAACCGGGTGATCTTGGAGGATAAGGTTATAGTACCTGTGTCCATGAGGCCTAGGGTCCTAAACACTCTGCATGCACCCCACCTTGGCAAGGAAAAAACCCAGGCCCGACCTAGACAATTTGTCTTTTGGCCAGGAATCACAAATGATATCCAAACCATGGTGGCTGAGTGCAGGGCCTGTGAAAGGCATAGTAGCGCGAACCCTAAGGAACCTTTGCTGCCACATGAAATCCCCACTCTGAGGTTCCAAACAGTGTGTGGACTTATATTTCTTTATTCCTACCTCACAACAGTTGTTTTTTTACGAACATGTTCATGGATATGAAGTCCAAATAAGTGAGAGATGGTCCTGTATTAAGCCAGGTGATTTGTATGATCCTTTGCCTCTAAATATGTATCATTCTGTGTGGGGTAGCAAATCTGTAATATTAAGGTACATGTTGTAAATTTTAAAAAACATTTTATAACATTTTTTGTGCACATTTAATTGAATATGTATCTTAATAAAATGAAAATAAATAAATAAGGAAAGTGAATTTTGTGTGATTATTTTTATTATTCCAAAAATTTACGGCTCCACTACTCTCTATAACAAGAAATGAAGGTGTTATGTGCAAAGAACAGATTCTTCTGGAGCATATCGGACGCAACGCTGTCACAGTGTACATTATCTGTTGAAACAGTTTGCCCAGTTTAGTTTCGGCAACGGCTCACTGTCACGTGTAGTTTTTGACATGAGTGCTTATTGCAGAAAACCTATTTTGGTTACACCTTTCAACACAGTCTAGGTGACGGGAGACCTTGCTGCAGAGAACACCAATGTTAGTTAGGACATTCAGTACTTGTCAGTTCCCACAACTGACTGGATTCTGAGGCCCGCTGGGAACTGACATGTTAGTTGTCACAACTTAACTTTTTTTCCGTGCGCTTCTTCTCACTCCCACCCCAGCCCATGGGACGGGACGTACGGGACGGGACACCAAACGAGGGTACAGGTCAGAAAGCCCCCTCACAGTACATCCATACACTAAAAGAAAAAGCTTTAAACTTATAACTTAAAATTAGAATGCTTGTTAGAGGTCAGCACATATGCTGCCTTAAAAAGCTCACACCGTGACAAGTCGAACGGGGCGGGTCGAACGGGACGGGCTACAAACAAGCGTTGTGTTGTACAAAGAAAAATTGCAGAGACTTGTCTGGCTCAGCAAAATGTGTGTTCAAGGACTGCAGCAAGTACCTGATGGGGATTGAAAAAGTGCCCAAATCCGGTTTATGGTGAAATGTGTCAGGCAAGATCAATTCGACCACAACCCAGAGGAAAGTCACAGAAGACCTTTGTCATGGAACGACAGAAGAGACACTCAGAGGGAGTTAAAGCACACCATCGCACCTGCTTGGAAGCTCCCGCTCAAGTGCACACTAGGTACGACATGTAAGGAGAGTACAGAAGAGTCATCTCGCGTACGCACAACTTCCTCTCGCGCTAGGGCATACGGCGCGCCCTTCTTCAAACCGACGCGCCATGCACACCCCGTACGCATCCCGTGGCATCACGGCAACGCTGTCCAGGACGGCGACGCCGAGCTGCAAAAGCACGCGAAAAGTCACCCGTGTCCCTTCAACGTCATGGTCGTCGTCTTCTGCTGCGTCATTGTGCGTTGTTGTGTTGTGTGACAAGATGGAGGAAGGCGGTAAGTAAATGGTACTTTAGGGGTTACTTACATAGCGAAGGACTAACGAGCCTTATCAGTTGTGAACATTTTCGTTACACATCAAGCAGTAAATGTGTTACTTGTCCTGTTAGGGCCAGATTATGAGGCAGATTACCTTAGTGCAGGAAGCGATCTGGGGGTTCTGCATGGTAAGTTTTGTTTTCAATGACCATTCCGTGCTTTCCCTACAAATTGCAAATCAATATGCACAATAAATTACGGACGCCTAATTTCATACGTTATTTGTGGCAGGTGCCAGTGACGTGTGGACGGGCGGTTGGCTTGAGGCCGACTCCGCCGAGGCACTAACCATCCCCAGAGTCCTGACTGTCGCCCCCGCTGCCGCCCCCGCCACCAACCCCGCAGCAAGGTGTGCCCCTTCTGCGGGAAGCTGCAGCTGAAGGTGCAGCGGCCCAGCTGTTGCACAAGGCAGAGGCCGCCAGGTTATCTTGAAATGTCGGTGCGGGCGACGGGGCCGACAGTGCGCCGGAGGGGGACAGCAGGTGAATCTCTGGAGGATCACTCGCAGTGTGAAGGCTGTAGCTTCCTCTTTAAAAAATCTTACATCAGGCAGCACAAGTGCGTGGCGCCGAAATTGATGAAGGATTTTGGTAAAGAGGAAGTAGAAACCTTCTCACTGGGCTTTCCTTCTTTTAAGGATTATGACTATGTACTGAACTGTTCGTCATATGACTGATATGATTCTTATCCTTATTTGCCAAGTTCAAAGGAATTCTCAAATTTTCAGCTTCAGTTATTTTCCTTAAGAATATTGTTTTGTGTACCTTATCCAAGTAACCAAAATTGAATGGAGTCTTGGTTATTTTACTGGCTATTACTTTCGGTACATGCACTTAATAATTTTGACGTGGTGTACCGAAAACTAACCTTTCTTAACATGTCTCGCCACGAAACTACTGCTTCCTTTCAATCCAACATGCACATTATGTTCATTAAATTTGTTTGCTGTGATTTTTGGGTCAGTGCAAAGTTACCCATGCACGTTAATAGTTAAGTTTTCAAAAGAATTAGTTGTATTATTCTTCAGAGAATTTATTACTTCCCAAGTTTCCTTGGTGATATTTTTGACCGAATACATTGTACTACTATAGAATTCTTTTGTAGATATATTGCAGGCTTCTTTGAGTTTCTCTCACAAGTCATTAATCTTTCCTTTACGTCTTTAATGTCCCAGTTGTTCTAAATGCAGAATCTTAAGACGGTTGCCAGTGCCAAGTAATTCTGAACCTACTTATTCCAATTTATCCTTGTGTTTCTTCTTTTAGTAATTCTGTCAATGTACGGACAAGCTATGTCTAAACAATGTTTAACTGTAGTCATAAAGTTATTGTATGCATCGGCTACATCGTTAGAATTTACAACACCTTTATACTGTTTGTATAATTTACTTTCAATACTTCCTAAATTTATAAGTTTCTACCAAAGAACTTTCAGTAGTAAAACACTTTAAACTGTTCGTAACTAATTGTTAATAATTCTTAAATTTATAGTTTTGTAACCTACGAACTATCTGTTAGAACAACTGCACGTAATTAAATGTCCTGTAACTTATTTCTTATGTCAACTTCCGGTAAAAACGAAGTGTGTTTCTTCCTACTGTGATAGTTGCTGTGCCGTTGTACTGTTACGTAGAGGAGGCGGAACAAGAGTCGGAGTGTAGGGTTGGAGCCAATGTATTGACCGTGAGGAGTCGCTACACGAAGTGGCGCCGCTTGGAAAGTGGCGCCTGCATCTATAGGACGAAGAGAGGAAGTAAGGAAGAATAAGAAGTGGTGGGGGTACTAGTGTGGGAGGTTCTCAAGAGATGTCAGCAGTGGATAAATAGATGACTATCAGGTATCAACACAGGACAGGGTTATGTTGCCCATAGACTGATCAGTTTATGTTTTATCTCCTTAATAATGCTAACTAACCTCACTCTAACCTAACCTAGACTAACCTACTCATTGAAGACTTCTCTTCACCATTCAATGCTGCCCTATCCTAACCTACCCGGGCCTAACCAGTTTCCGTCCAAGGAAGCCGTGCTTTGACCACTGGCACCTGCAGCAGCACCTATGGGGTCTTCTTCAGCACTGGAATTGAGGTCTTCAGTATATGTTTAGCCAGGCGCGGATCCAGGAGCGACCTGTGGGGGGGAGGGGGGCAATTTACCACTTTTAGCCTACTTACAGGCGAAAAGTTCGGCGGGTTGCCTCAATTTCAGGCCCCCTTCGGGCGCCTTGATAACATCCCGGGGGGGGGGGGGGGGGGCAAAACCCCTTTTCCCCCCGCGTGGATCCGCGCCTGTGTTTAGCGGAGTCGGTTCCCATCGTTAAGTTTAAATTACTACCTCCTTAGCAGTTTTCTTATTCGTTCCAGCACCAGCACCTTGGGTTGATTTCGGCATTTTGACTGGGGTCTTGGGGTGATATTTGAAGGGGTCGATCGCCGTGTTCAAGTTTGAAATACGGATTTAGAGGTTTGCCTCCCGTTCCAGTTCCTGCACAAGACGGGCCAGTTTTGCCAACCGGCTCCTGCAGCAGCACCTGAGGTCCTTTTCGGCATTGTAATTGAAATCCTGAGTGTATTTTAAGCAGGGTCGGTTCCGCTCTTTAAGTTTAAAAAACTGCTTTTGTAGCAGTTTTTCTATTTGTTCTTGCTCCTGCCCAAGATGGCCTTGTTTTGACCACTAGCACCTGCAGCAGCACCTGGGGTCGATTTCGCCATCTTGACTAGGGTCGTGGGGTGATTTTAGATGGGGTTGGTCGCCATGTTCAAGTTAGAAACACTGCTCGATTTAGAAGTTTGCCCTCCCGTTCCAGTTCCTGCACAAGAAGGCCCACTTTTGCCAACCCGCACCTGCAGCAGCACATGCGTTCCTTTTCGGATTTGTAATTGAAGTCCTGAGTGTATTTTAAACGTGGTCGGTTCCGATCTTTGAGCTCAAAATACAGCTTATTTAGCAGTTCTTCTATTTGTTCCTGCTCCTGCCCAAGAAGGCCTTCTTTTGACCACTAGCACCTGCAGCAGCACCTGGGGTCGATTTCTTTGGGTGATTTTAGAAGGGGTCGGTCGCCATGTTCAAGTTAGAAAATCGGCACGATTTAGAAGTTAGCCCTCCTGTTCCAGTTCTTGCACAAGAAGGCCCTGGTTTGTCAACCGGCACCTGCAGCAGCACCTGAGGTAGCATGCCCCCGAGGTGAGGTTGACTCCGGTATGATGCAAGGAGATTGTGGTCCAAATTTGAGCCCTCTACGATGAACCGTTCTCGAGAAATCGCGCGGACAGACACGCACACAGACTGGAATGTGGACACGAAGTGACCACAGTGTGCGCCACCTCTTCTGGTCTACGTAAGTCGTCTAGTCACTAGGACCATCACGTCAGTCGGAACACGCTGTGTCATTAATTTATAATGTTGCAGAGCGGAGTGGGACATGGCGCAGCTTGCGCTCAAGTTGTATTGCAGCCTGAACCGCTCATGTGCTGCGGAGGAGCTGCACGTGGGAGGGCCGGAGTTACGGAGGAAACAAGAGAACGCAGTGAGGATGGCGTACGCCTGCGGGCTTTTCGAGAACAGCCGCAGTACTGGGCGGACCCTCACAATGAATGAGCACCTGGCGGGGTTCTTAACGAAAAACGCGCAGTTCAGTTCAGTCAGCCAGCCGGTGCGGACGTCCGACCGCTCCGCTCCCGCTCCGCCAGCCACGCCACGCCGGCCAGGCGTTGGCGTTTACAAAGTGCCCAGTGCTTGTGTGTGTAACACTATGTGTCAGTGCCAGTGACAATTGACAATGATTTCAATCTGACGCAAACCCGGCAACGCCCCGCCCCGACCTACGCCGCCCGCCCTGGCTCGCCTGTCCGTCCCGGGCCAGCCAAGCTTTGTTTGTTTGGGTTCGACCGCTTCGCCGCTGCCGTCGCCACCATGGTCACCTGCTCCGTCTGCGAGCGGGCCATCAAGTCGGGGACGACCGGCGCCAAGTGCTGCGGCCTAAGCGGGTGTGACAACCGTGCACATGTTTCCTGTGCCGGAGGTGCAGCGGCGGCCGGTCAATGGGTGTGTATACGGTGCTCGGAGGCCGATGACTCTCCCGAACCGTCACTGCGGGATGTCATCGCGATGCTCAAGAGGGACAAGGCAGACCAGGCTGAACTCATCCGGGAGGTCGAGAAAAACCTGGGGGTCTCGCTCGAGGCCTGCCACGCGAAGGTCGAGGAGGCCGTAGCCGCCACGTCGGTGCTACAGTCCGAAGTCGCCGCGCTGCGCGGGGAGAACGGGGACCTTCGTGACCGCGTCCGCGACCTGGAGGAACGCCTCGCTGCCGTCGAACAGTACTCGCGCGTCAACGACGTGGAGATCCACGGCGTGCCGTTCAACAGGGGCAAGAATCTGCCCGAGATTCTGGCGAGCCTGGGGAACGCGCTCGCGTACCCGCTGACCGAGGCCAACGTGGAGGTCGCTCATCGGATAGGCCATCCGACGGCGGCCACCCGGGGCATCATTGTGCGTTTCGTGCGGAAGTCCCAGAAGGGGGACTTCTTACAGGCGCGGAAGGTGAAGCGGGATCTCCGGGTCAAACACCTCGGGTGTTTTCCGCCGGGCCCTTGCTCCGAGGATGTGGTCTATGTGAACGAGTCTCTCTCGCCGGAAATGCGAAGAACCTTTAATCGTGCCAGGAACCTAAAGAGGAACAACAAGCTACATGATACATGGTTTTTTAATGGGAAATTGTTCATGAAAAAGACTGAAGGGAGTGAAAGGGTTAAGATTAAATCTGACAGGCACCTGAGCTCTCTATGCCCAGTACGATTCCCAGTTCTCTCCTTTTATTTTTAATATTTATCGTTGTTGCTATTTTCTCTGTATTATTGTTCATGTTTTGTTTCCTGTGTAATATTACCAAAATATGCCATGTCTCTAGACTGTGATAGACAAGATTCTTTAAGCTCTCTGTGTAACTCTCATCCTTCTAAACTTAAAATTGTCCATCTAAATGCGGAATCCCTTACTTATGGCAGCCATGTTACCGCATTCCAACTACTCTTCGCCAACCGGGATGTCGATATAATAGCTGTTAGTGAAACTTTTTATAAGTGTGATAGTGATACAGTGCCTTTAAATAATTTCAATGTGTTCACAGCAAACAGACCCTCCGGTGGAGGTGGAGGGGTCGCTATTTACGTAAAGAAACTCCACCACTGTCGTCTGCTAGCTAGGTCAGAGTATACTGATGCTGGGGTAAAAAAAAACCTGATTACGCCATCCTGGAAATTTCTCTCCCTGACGCCAAAATTATGCTAGCGTGTGTTTACAGACCACCAAAGGTGGGCTACTTCGATGAATTTGCAAATGATTTCATTTCCATAGGTATAGATTTCAAGCACCATATCGTAGTAGGGGATGTTAACGCCCACGTTGGTAGCACCAAACCTTGTGATGTCAGAGATGGAAAGCAAGTCTATGAATTTATTGATATTGTTGTGATGTGAGCTGCTTGCGCCACGACGTTAGCAGACAGGTTTGCGTAGCGCACCGTTTGTCTACCGCTTCGTATTCGCGCGGGTACTCGAGCGCGTGACTGGTGCTGCACCCTACCGGCCAGCCTCGAACTGCGCCCTTCGGCCGGCCTTCTCACCCCGCTCCTCGGGTTGACTCGGCGACTGGGCTCGAGCTCGGGCTCGGCAGGCGGTGGCTGCCGGGACGGCACGGCGCGGCTCGGCCGGCGGGCTGGCTGCTCGGCTGGGCGGCCGGACAGGCGCGGCGCGGCGCAACACAGGACACAAGGACTTGGGCTGCGCTTCGAGACGGCCGTCGCCTGACTACGTAGAGCTTCGCTACGCTACCGCGCTTGGCTGAGACTGCTTGGCTGGAGAGCTACCATCTTGCTTTGAGCAATAAATATTCCAATTGTTTATCACACCCTTGCATCCTCAATTCTCCTTGAACCACACACGCTAGTAAATAAACCACCGCAATCGGGGTTTACAACGTGCCGTCCGCCCCCACCTTGACGGCGAACGTGAGGAGGAGCGGTCCGCTGGTCCCTGCTGCCGCTGCCACCACCGACGCGGCCGGGGCAGGCGTGGCCGGGGCAGACCCCCAGTCGAAATATCTGGCTTGAAGAAGGCTTCGAACAAGGCTTCAGCAAAGCTTCACGAGCGCTAGTGAGCATGGCTTGTGGAAGGCTTGGTGAAGCGATTGGGGAGCGCTTCGCCAAGCCTTCACTGCTAGACTTTAGGCTTCAAATTGAAGCTGACGCGCTTCGAACGGCTGGACGCGTCAAATTGAAGGAGAAGAGCTTCAAACGGTGCCTCCCCACTACCGCCGGAGTCTCCCCCACCACCACAGCCGGCCGATCCCCGGCCCGCAGCCGGCTCGGTTCGGTCAGGCTGGGCTGGCTCGGCTCTGGGCGGCGCTCGGCTCGAATTGTCTTGGCGTCGTTTGACTCGTCGCCCGACGAGGCGGTGCGCGACGAGTGGCGACGAGTCGAACGACGCCAAGACAATTCGAGCCGAGCGCCGCCCAGAGCCGAGCCAGCCCAGCCTGACCGAACCGAGCCGAGCCGGCTGCGGGCCGGGGATCGGCCGGCTGTGGTGGTGGGGGAGACTCCGGCGGTAGTGGGGAGGCACCGTTTGAAGCTCTTCTCATTCAATTTGACGCGTCCAGCCGTTCGAAGTGCGTCAGCTTCAATTTGAAGCCTAAAGTCTAGCAGTGTTCTACAAGCCTTCTGCAAGCCGTGGTGCATGTACTCCAGTAGAAACGATTGGCTTTCAATGGGGTCCAAAAATGGGACCGGCGGGTATAGAACTTCAGTTCCTGGCCCTACGGTCCTTGTAATCTAACCATTAGGCTACGAGACTCGCTTGGAAGCCATTGCGCACCGGAGGTGCCACTCTCTACGGCCGCCGGTGATCCAGGAAATATTTAAAGTCCCACAGGTACATATACCACTATGTGGTGGGGGTTGTAGGTCACCGCCATGTTTTGATATGTTGATCCTTGCCCTCCAAAACGCCTTTTAGACCATACTTTTCTGTGCACACATTTTATACAAAAATATTGCCTGTACGGTGATGTAAATGCCTTCAAAAGTAAACGATCTCCAATATGGTGCCGGATGTCGATTCCCCGCGCTGTCGCTGCCGCATTGGTTGCCTACGTGATAAGCGGTTCAAGGGAAAGAAGTGTGGCAATGAAGTGTGGCCCTATTCTGTGGTAAGAAACATCGTGTGGTGAATTGATATATGATCTTCGCACATGCTAATCTGGCGGAGAAGCACAGATACACTGATAATTGTAAGTCCGATTTTCTGAAGCGTTAAGAAACATGAAGGCTTGTAAGGCAGCCATTGACTGATGGCTTCATCTGGGGCCAAAGCCTTTGCACTTTGACTTCGTGCGTCCGCTCGGGGCTTCAAGCAGCTTCAAGCCTCCAGGAAGCGCTCTGAAGGTGCCAAGCCTTGTACAAGCGCTCCTCAAGCCAGATATTTCGACTGGGGACGTGGTCCCTGCTGCCGTGGTGTCCCCCGACGCGGCCGGGGCAAGCGTGGCCGGGGCAGGCGTGGCCGGGGCAGACTCGGGGCTGAGTGCGGACGCTTCTGGGCCTTGGCCCTCTTGAAGCAGGTGTAGCACATCGCCTGCCCGTCCTTGGGCGGGCGCTGGGTTAGGGCGCTGCACATGGCGCACTTCCAGCAGGACAGCGCCGTGGGTGGACTGGACGGCTTCTTGTTGTTCGGCGGGTTTGGTGGGCGCCTGCCTCCAGAGCCGGAGCTCGCCACTGGCACAATGACGCTCTTGACGGTAGGGGCCATGCTGCTGTTGATGCACCCGCTTGCTGTGGTTTGGGCACGTCTGCTTGTCTCGGAGAACGAAAGCGGGAACGTGCCGTGGGCAGGCGCGCCCAGAGGGACTCGGCCGAGGACACCCCTCCCTTCGGGCCTTTCACCCCCTCTCGCCGCCCTCTCGCCTCTCGCCGGAGCAGCTCGGGAGTTGAGGCTGCTCTCGGTGCTCAGTCCCCTCGAGCGCGAGGTTGCGCAGCCTATCCACCCAGGGCTCGATCAGGAAGGTGTGGCGATTGCTCTCGCCTACCGCCTGTGCATTGAGCACTTCAGGCTGTTGCCAGGGATCATCAGGGCGTTCCCGGATCATCAGATTGTGCTCTACGACGAAGTAGATTGGGTCGATCCTGACGAGGATATTACCGTTGAGGTTGGTTTCCGCGTGCTGCGGGCACAGAGCCGCGGCGAGGTCATCGCCTTCCTGAGAAGGACACTCCAGGCAATCCCGACGACCGCCCAGTACTTACACGCATTGCCGTACGAGCTGCGTGCCCTAACCGTAGTTGAGGGCCAACGGGTCATCCTCGCCTGAGGAGGATGATGTGGTCAGATGTGGCCGCGGCCAACAGTGCCCGCATTGCCGGGTAGGTTGGCAGCGCCGAAGAAGAGAGAGATGCGAGGATCCGGGCTGTCCAATCCATGGCTGCTTTGGCCGCACAGCGGGAGGAGACGCGCGCGCGCAACCAGCAAAGGGCTGAGCGTGAGGTTGACGTGCTCCACGCCAAGCTACAGGCCCTTTGGGCAGGCGTGTCAACTCCTCCACACACGGGTGAGGGCGATCCACCCGGGCCTACGGCCGAAGCGCATAATGACACGGGTGCCGGCAATTCACCCGGGTTTCTACCCGAAGTGCCACCCCCGAGAGTCCCTCCCCGCAGACGGGCGCAGAGGTGAAGGCCTCAGTGAATACAACACGCTGCGCTCCCTTTACCTCTGCCCCGCGGGCCGGTTTCGAGGCGCCATCAGACGCGTTCGCGACTGTCTTCACGCCCGATGCCGCGGCCACGATGAGTGGCGGGGACGCAGGACCCAACTTCACTGCAGACATCCCGAATGCTGTAGAGGAGTTGAAGAAACACCTGAGCGGCTCAACCGCCGACGAGCGGGTACTCCTGAGCCGCTCCGCACTGGACGCACTGGGCATAGTTCCCTCCTGGATAAACGCCCGGGGTGACGCCCTAGGCGTGGCAGTCGACCCTGCAGACGCCGCGCCAGCTCCCGAGATCCCCCCAACGGCTGAGGGCGATGGGGGTGCCAGGACCTGGCGATCAAAGGCCAGTCCGCCCACGGAGGGTAGGAAGCCTAAGGTCCACCGCCTCAACCTCGGAGCAGCTGCTATAAAGGTGGCAGGAGCGATGGCTCCTAACCACCGCAGGGTCACAGGCTTCGTGGTTCGTGGGCATCAGAACCCGGCGTGGACAACCGCCGTTTGTAGAGCACTACTACGGCGGGGAGAGGAGGTCCTCTTAAGGGGCTGGCGGACCACGGCTAGCAAGCAGGAAGGAGCGAACCTCCTGTCCGTGGTCACGCTGTGGTCACTCGGTGGCGGACAAGCCCCGGATGAGAGCCCCGAAGGGGAGGGGGGGACACTCCCGAGCTTGGTCTAAATGGCCTAAGTTCAGAGGAGGCGCTGCGAGCGCTGCCCGAGGGGCAGGCGGAGCAGGCGGAGGAGGCTAAAGATTTCTTGGGGGCCCAACTACTCTTACAGTGCCAGGCATTCCCCCCAAATTTCCTTGACCGATCCTGCTTATTTTGCCTGGTCGGGGGGTGGCAGGGACGCAGGTCCGCCCACATTTCCTGCAACGATGCAGATCCCGGACACGACAGATGGCCTCGGGCCCTACCAAAACCTGGCGGCTGCAGGTCGGCAAGCCGGGCTGGCTCCTCCCCGCACAGGCGTCGGAGGCCGAGCTAGTTGCCTCGAGGCGGGCCCAATACCAGGCAGGGCAGGCGGTGCGATACACGGAGCGGCTTACGGCCGTCCAGCTACTTGACAGGGCTGAGTCACTCCTCATACAAACTGACAGACAACAAGATTGGAATAAGTTCCTAACCTGTGGTGAGTATGACGGTACCCTGCACTACGCCCTCAGGGGCGGGTTCCGACCCATGCCGCTGGCCCGTCGCATGAATGAGATCGAGGCCGCAGGGTGTTCTTGGCCGCCTCGCCGAACTCGTTGAGGCGAATATGCCGCCGATACGTGGGGGTGTGCGGGCGCACGGACCTGGTCAGTGGGGGGCAGTCGACGTGGAGTTGGGGGCAGTCCTAGCGCTACTAACTGAGCAGGCGCTCCCCGACGACCCCATATCCCAGGAGCTGATTTGTGACATCGCCGCTCACCTCAGTGAGATGAGGGTCGGTGTGGGTCAGGACCCCCGAGTCCAAGGTACACCCCTCGTTCCAACTAAGACGACGAAGAAGGTGCACGAGGCCGTGGTATTCTCGTCCTCCGCCGCAAAAGGCCTCACCAACCCTGGTCTAGCCAACGAGAATGCACAGTGGTATTCCCCTGCTCTGAGCACAGGTGCTGCCGTCCAGATCCTCTGCAGCTCAGCCAGAGCGGATTGGCGTATGCCGTGTCTCAAAGTCCCTGTACGATATCCTGCGAGAGGCAACAATCACGCAACCAGCAGGCATTCCATACGACACCGCTGCGCGCGAAGTCCCCCGGAGGAACTACTTCTCGCGACGGGACTTAGATGCATGGGACTTCCGGATGGTCGTTATCGACATCCCCTTCTGGGAACGCGCTGTGATGACGAAGTCAATGACCGTCGACGGCGAGCAATGGGACCCGACAGGCTCGAACTCATGTGTGGCAATGATCAGTACTACTGTCAACGACCAACTCATGCGAGGTTTGAAGGCCATCAGCCTCCTGGACTACCCCCTGGCGGGCTTGGTAGAGAGTTTTCGAATGCGCAACGGAGAACGCGTCGAATACTTGCACAATGCTGGGCTGGTCGATATTTCCTCAGGGTTAGACACCATCAACGTTGTCGTACCCGAGCCCCGCGGCGACACCTGGGACTTCCAGGGAACCCAATTAGTCATCAACAGAGTAGGCCCTGTCAGGGGTGCACCTGCCCCGATTGTCTCCGTTCGGGTGAACGACGAAATCCAGCGGGCCGTCAACGGTGTGCTGAACAGTGGGACCAGCCTCCGTGCTCTGTGGTCGCCGCACATGCAGATGATGACCGGCGGGGACGTCGCGCCGAAGTGGTTGGAGATTAGTGACCTCATGGTCCACCTAGTCCCTAGATTCGCCCCGCAACCTGAGTCAGTCCCTGACGCCACGGGCCAGAAGGTGAGATACTTCGCGCCCGACGCGTGGTGGAACTGGAAGCCGGGGAGGCGCTCCGAATGGGCGCTAACCGGCAGCTACAATCGCTACGGCCACGACTCAGCAGTTACACCAACCGACATTGTCCCCCAGCCTAGGGCCGTGGTGCGGACGTACCCCATGGTCCAGCTTGGCCGGTGGGATGGGACAACGGAGGTGTTGTTAGGCTCCGGGCTGGCGGTCCTCAACATGGATGGAGACTCGGCCGCGGACGTCGGCTTCCAACAGTCAAGCCGCGAAGACCTGCTCATCAGGGGAAGGGCCCTCCGCTCAGCCTTTGAGATGTTAAAGGCCAGGTCCGGTCTAAAGGACGAGGTAGTCGGGAGAGCCGCAGTGGGCGTCGCGGTCGACCCGGGGAAATGGCAGGAGGAGGTAGCTATGGGGGATAGGTCTATCCGCAGCCTTGTGGACGGAGGATTAATGCCAACACAGAGCGGGCCCCTATCTTTCTCGTACGCTTGCAACACTCAGCAACGGATGCTGGTAGTTACCCACACCGGTGTTAGACTGGGCGCGGGCTACGATGCAGGTGTCCTCGAGGCATCACCGTTCGTCCCCCAGTCGTTGGCGGATTTCATTCTCCACACCGCCCAGGACGAGCCCTTGCTATACAACCGGTACATCACCGACGTAGTGCACACCGCTAACGTAGGGCGAAAGCACTCGTGGTCAAAGGTGAACCGGGAAGCATTGCAGACGGAGATCTCCCTGCGCCGCCTCTCGACCAAGACTGCCAGGGCGGAGGGGCCACGTGGTATGGCATACCGGTGCGCGAGTGGTTACCTCGAGCAGGCGATGCAGGATGCGGGCTGGGGTACCGCCGGCTCGGTTAGAAGGGGATCGCCCAGAAGCCCTCTCTTTGGGTGGGGTCTCGACGCTTTCGAGCGGTCGTGGGGTGAGATGGCCGATTACACGCTCACTATACTCGCTCCCCTATACCAGGCCATGCTTGAGAGGGTTGTCCACCCGTTCACTCAGGTCATCACAGTGTTCGGGACGTCAGACCTGTACGGTACCGCCGCCCTCGACTTCGACCGTAACCTTGTCCCAGACCTAGACTTCTTCGGTGCGGGAAACGGCCGATCGGCCCCGACCCCAGCAGAGGCCGACAGCCACGGTTCCGAAAAGCCCGAAGTGGAGAAGCCGGTTGGAGACGGGTTACCCAATGTAACATCTGGGCCGACTGTGCCGCTGGGGGCGAACCCCCCCTAAAGCCGGGGGCGTCGAAAGCGGACGCAGCCCACAACGCGGACATGCTAGCCCCCGTGGACGGCACCGGGGCAGGGCAGTAGACCCTGAGTGGCAGTAGAGTTGGGGTAGATATTTACGCGAAGAGGCGCGTAAGGCTGCCGGGCTGAAAGAGAGCGGGAAGCACCGCTGTTGAGATGTACCGGGTTGGGAGCGCCCTTACGGGGAGTTTCTACAATCCTTAAGGCGTTACCGATTCCCCAAGGACCACCAGGATACCTGCTGGGTCTATTCTCCGGGTGTGCTGGAGGACGGGGTCCACATGGCGTCAAGGTTGGCCGGCCATAGGATGACAACTACGATGGAGGCCGAGTACCTGAGGCTCCGACGGTTATACCCGGATTTCTGCACCCATGGCCTCTTCAGCCTGCTGAAGATTAGGACCGCGCTGGTGAAGATGGGCGGGACCTACATAGCGCCCCAGTGGCGGTGGCTGTGCTATTGGGAAACCATGTTCGGTTTCCGGGAGTACGTGCCCCTGGAGGATCAGGTGGTCGACTGGCTTGTCAAGCCGAGGAGGATAGGAGGTCCGATGGGGGAGGACAAGTTCAGCCGCCTAGTGTACTGTCAACTTCTTCCGCCAAGGTCAGCCCCCAAGAAGAGCGTGACTCTCGACGAGTACGTAGCTGGCGGCATGTGGATGAGAGGGAGAGCAGGCACCGGGAAGAAGACGGTGGTCGAGATCGAGGGGAAGCGCGTCCCGACACGGGCATATAAGCCTGTGGAGGCGGTCCATTACTCGGACGCTGAGATCAAGCAAGATCTCATGGCTATACATACGGACCAAATGATAGTCATGGAGAAGTCAGAAGGTGGCAAGGTGAGGCCCGTTGTCAAATGTGGTAACAACGTTAATCGGCAGATGGACTTCCTGTCGACCCAGGTGGAGCGAGGTCTGTACGGCACTAGGACAACCTCACTTTTCGCTGGTCCCCGCGGAAACGAACAGATAGATCTCGAACTCCTAGAGTGCATGCGCAACCCGGCACTGTTTAAGGTACCTCTGGATCAGAGCGCGTTCGACGCGCACCAGAGCGTTAAGACCATCCTTGCAGTGCTCGCCGGCATGCAAGACTTCTTCGCGGAGGTCTTGGAACCCGATGATGACTTTTGGAGAGTATGGCATCCCATGCTGATGTCGATCGCCAACAACGGGGCTGTTGGCATAGTGGATAGCTCACATCACAACACTATGTTTAACTTAGAACGGATACCTTTGGATGCAACCTATCATGTCAATGAGTGCCACTCTCATCTAGATATGATTGCCTCTACTTTTCCGGAGCGGCTGGTGACTTATAACCAATTCCCCGCGAGTGGCCTGTCAAACCATGACCTTCTTGTGGCTGTATGTTCTTTTGCGGTACCTAGTTTTATGCCTCATTTTGCAACCTTCCGCAGCTTTAGAAACTTTAACATTACGGATTTCCTAAAAGATGTTAGTACTACGCCTTGGCATGATATGTTCTCTCTCTGTGATGTCAATAGTAAGGTAGGTTTTTTCAATCAGCATGTTCATGCCCTCTTCGACAGACATGCACCGTATATTACAGTTCAAATTAAAAACAGACCTACTCCTTGGCTGTCTGATAAACTTAAAATCTTGATGAAGGAAAGAGATGATATGTACGAAAGGGTGAAATACTTTAAAGACAAATGAGTAATTACTCAATTTAGGAAATTTAAAAACAAGGTGAAAAGTGAAATTAGAAATGCTAAGATCCGCTATTCTTATTGCCTACTGTCTAACTGTAAGTCAACAAAGACCCGATGGAATAACCTAAACAAGCTGGATGTTTTATCATCAAATACTGCTCAGCCTTGTAAAGCTCCTCCTTCCGGGGAGCTTAATGCTCACTTCACAGCTGTTACGTGTATGGATGAAGTTCTTGTTAAAAACACCATTGATACATATAAAGAATATCCTGTGCTGCCCGTGGACGAGCGCTTCTTCTTTGAGGATGTAACTGATGACGCTCTTAAAAAAGCTGTTCATTGTGTTAGTCCAACCGCCAAAGGTGTTGATGATATATCCGGGACTATGATTAAACTCTGTTTAGAGGAATTCTCCCCTGCTATCCTGCATATTCTTAACTACTCTTTGCAATCTGGATGCTTCCCAGATATCTGGAGGATGGAAAATGTGAAGCCATTGCCAAAAAAGAATGGGGCCTGTACTGTGAAGGAGTTTAGACCTATTAGCTTACTTTATTTCCTAAGTAAAGTTCTGGAGAAAATTGTTTATGGCCAAATGATTGATTATATCTTAAGGAATTCCCTACTCAACCCTTTTCAATCAGGGTTCAGAAGTAATCACAGTACTGTTACTGCTCTACTGAAAGTTATTGGGGACATTAGAGAAAACATGGATAAACAGTTGCCTTTCTATGCTAGTGCTCTATGATTTCAGCAACGCCTTTCCGTCTGTACACCACGAGCTTCTGCTAACCAAACTTAAGATTTATGGCTTTTCTGATTCAGTCACAACCTGGTTTAGGTCATATCTGACCAATAGAGCACAGCGTGTTACTAATAGGTCGGAAATATCCTCCCTTATTCTTCTGTTGTTTGGTGTTCCTCAAGGCTCGGTCCTCGGCCCGCTGCTCTACTCCTCTTATGTCAATGACATTGACAAAATATTCACTAGCTCCACACATCACCTTTACGCTGATGATCTTCAAAACTATGTATCTTTTAAACCTCCAGATATTGTCAATGCTGTTAACGTTATTAATAATGAGGCTGTTAAACTTGTAAACTACTCGGCAGGACATAACCTTAAAATCAATGAGACTAAAACCCAGGTTTTTATAATTGGTAACAATAAGATCTTACAAAAAATTGTGTGATATCCCTCCTGTCGTGGTAAATGGTACTGTGGTTCCCTATTCCGATACTGTCGTAGATCTTGGTGTCATAGTGGATAAACACCTTAATTGGGAAGCCTATGCTCTGTCAGTCTGCAAGAAAGCTTACGGTGCCATTCATGGCATCAAAAAGCATTGTGATATTTTACCTTTACCTGCACGTAAGAGGCTTGTGGAGGCACTTTTCCAGTCTTGGATTATGGTAATGTTGTATGTTCCCACATGCTTGTGGAATCTTCTTTTAAATTGCTTAGAGTCCAAACCGCATGTGCCAGGCTCATTTTTTAGCCCGTCCCGACACGTTTCTTTAGAAACGGCAGGAGCCGGGCTTATAGTCTTATGCCGGATGTTCGTTCGTTCGCTAGTGTGTACGCCGACTTATCGTTCATAGAAAAACTTCAAATTTGGAGGATAAACTCCTTTCCTAACGTAGAATCACTCACGGTGGCAACAATTTTCGATTTGTATCGCATTTTTGATTAATGAAAATTTGTCTGTTCTTGCTGTTTGAGGTTAGGGTTGGCCGCCGCGCGCACACCATTACCATATCGCGGCGCGCACAGGGACGGGCTCAGGTTAACGATTTAAATCGTAACAAATACATCTGCTATCGGGTACCTCTAGGGAGACTTGAGGCGGGGGCCGAAGGCCCCGCAAACGCCGCCGGCAGGCCAAGCTGGCCAAGTCCCCTGTCAATCCGAGGTGCCGGTGGAGCGGAGCGGAACTGGCACCGAGGTTGACAGAAGGGACGGGCCAGCTTGTTGATCTTAGAAGGGACTGCCATATCTCTGGCTATATTGATGATCTCCGTTGGCTAAATATAGAGCGTAGATTTTTCTATGCCTCAGTCGCCCTCCTTTATAATATTATCCGCTCTGCGTTGCCTTCTTACCCTGCAATGAAAGTTCAATTTGCCAATGAAGTCCGATCCCGTACAGTGAGAGGAAGTGAGTTACGATTAAGAATCCCACAACATCGTACTGAGAAAGGAAGAGGTGCTTTCTGGACCTCGGCACCCTTGTTATGGAATAGCCTTCCTGATATTATACTCATAGCCAAGAGCCCCGATACTTTTAAGTTTAAACTTAAGACATATCTCCTCGCCTTGTAACCAATACTATATCTTACTATCCTTCAATTACAATAGCCTTCAAATGTTCCTTGATATAATACGCTACCTGCGTCATTTATTAATCTTGTACCACTGCTTTTTCTTCTATTTTAGTATACTCAAGCACTTTGTATTGCAATAATTAATGAACTGTCTATCGTTTTTAGTTTTGTGCCATATTGGTACTCTCGTAGGGCTTTTTAGTCCTTTTGTACCATTTATTAATAAATAAATCAAATCAAATCCCTCTCTCTCTCTCTCTCTCTCTCTCTCTCTCTCTCTCTCTCTCTCTCTCTCTCTCTGATGATGGAGGAGTGAGGTGTCGAGCTCTGTATCAGTTTCTGTGAATCGGAGGTGTTTTTGGAAGTGCTGGCATCGAAAGTAGTGGTTGGCAGAGTGAAGTGAGGTCCGCTCTACAAGTGACATTGAGGGATAGTTCTTATTTGCTGCGTGACGGCTGTATTTCGGACTTGAACTATTGAGTGGACGGAGAGGTTAGGTGCTGTGGTGCTTGACAGACTGCCGGTACTGCCAACCTATATACGCTGTGAAGGAGTGCACCAGTACAGTAGTTGGGACATTAGTATCGGCAGTTGGCTGCACTGTGTAAACATGCCGCCCAAACCTAAGCAGAAGACAGACAAAGTGGGTGACATGGATCGAGATGAGCTTCAAATACTTATAGTCACAGCAGTGACAGCTGCAACCAAATCTATTTCTGATGCCCTAAAAAAATTGAGTGGCGAAGTCAACGAGCTGAAAAGTGAAATTAAGGAAAAGGACGATAAGATAATGGATCTGGAGTGCAAAGTGGAGGAGCTCGAACAGTATGGGAGGCGCAATAACCTGCGAATCTTTGGTGTGGCCGAGAAGGATTCTGAAGTGACAGACAATATAGTGATTGAGGTGGCGAAGAAAATGAACATACAATTAGATTCTTCTTGTATTGACCGCTCGCACCGCATCGGCAAAAAGGGGTCCAAGACACGGCCTATCATAGTGAAGTTTACGAGCTATGCTCACCGCAACAAAATGTTCCAAGCAAAGAAGCTACTTAAAGGGACTGACATCACTGTGCGTGAAGATCTAACCCAGCAAAGACTTACTCTATTGAAGGATGTTGTGGCGCACGACAACTATAAGAATGTGTGGACTGCCGATGGTGTTATAAAGATCAATGTTGGTGGCCGAGCACCTCAACGAGTGAGGAACTATGATGACATGAATAAAGTGCTGGCAAAACATCCACCACCTGAACCAGAGGATGAAATAGTCTCTACTTTAATTCTTTTCCCTGGTGTTGTTACCTGCTGCTCTGTTATGTTTATTATTTGGCGGACTAGTCACTTATGTTTCTTTCTTGTTATGTATGTTATACTATATGTAAAAACTGTACCTCTGCCTTCCTTTGTTATTTTTTTTTTTTTTTCTTGTTGTTGCCAATTCTGCTTCCATTGTGTTCAGTATTATTGATTTGTTCTCTGTTTTTACAGATTCTGATGCTTTTTGCTTCGATACTGTCCTCTCTTTGGAGTGAGAAAGACTATATGTCACTTAATGATTACTTGCAAAGCATATCCACAGCACATAAGTCAAAGCTAAAAATTGTGCATTTAAATGCTCAATCGTTACAAGATACAGGACATCTAGCATAGTTTATTGATATTTTCACACATGCTGAGATTGATATAATATTAGTATCAGAAACATGGCTAAAGGATAATATTCACATCAATTTGCTAAACTATGAGGGATTCTATGTAAACAGGAAAAATAGAAATGGAGGGGGTGTAGCAGTGTTTATAAAATCTTGCTATCAGGCAAAGGTACTGTCTACCTCCTGTGGCGAGTACGAGAAGCCCGACTATTTATTACTGGAGGTTTTAGTTGGTGCAAATAAAATTTTGTGTGCTTGTATATACCGGAGACCAAAACAAGGTTTCCTAGATATCTTCCAGGAGGATCTGTATCAATATATTGGGAACTACAAATATGTTTTTGTGTGTGGGGACATAAATGCAAGGTTTGGAAGTGAAAGTGAAGAGACAAAGATCATTACTGAAATATTTTCTCTATGTAACTTGACATGTGTTGATTTTGAACCTACTTTTCATTCAGAGGTATGTGACTCCAAATTAGATGTGATTTCCAGCAACTGCCCAGAACTTTTGGTTGATTATGGCCAAACAGCTGCCAGTGGCTTCTCAGCTCATGATCTTATTTATGCAGTGTATGATCTTTCTGTGCCCCATAATAAGAAACATACCATTACTTTTAGATCCTTTAAGAATGTTGTGAAGGAGGACTTGCTGGCGGATATTGAAACCGCTCCCTGGATTGAGATTTATGAAACTACTGATATGGACACCAAGCTATTTAGATTCAATAAAATCATGGTAAGATTAATGGACAAACATGCCCCGGTAAAAACAATATCAGTTAAAGGTAATGATCAACCATGGATGATTTCTGGTGTAAGAAAATTAATGTCACAAAGGGATAATCTGTACAAAAAGTGGAGAAACACTAAGGATCCGAATGAGAAAGAGGAGTATCGCAAGCATAGAAATAAAACAAAACAAGCAATGAGGAATGCTAAGGTGAAGTATATGTATGATAAACTTGGTTCTAAGCCAAACATAAACGAGATGTGGGCGCATATTCGCTCTTTAAACATAGGAAAGTCCTCTTCTCAGAATAGAGTACCTGTTATCTCCGTCACAGATCTAAACAATCATTATGCTTCTGTGTCCTCTATTAGAGATCCTCAGTTAACAGCCTCATGTATCTCAGAATATGAATTAAATCCTAAAGACTATGGAATTAATAATAAATTTTTTTCCAGTATGTTTTACCAGAGGACATTGATAGAGTACTTAATAGTATTAAATCAAATGCAAAGGGAGTAGACACTATCCCAATTGTTTTCATTAAGCTATTTTTGCCTTCTTTGCTTCCTGTGCTTGAACACTTATTCAACTATAGCCTTCAAAACTCTATTTTCCCTTCCATGTGGAAGCTTGCTAACATTATTCCTATTGCTAAGACTAAAAATCCCAAAGGAAGTAAAGATTATAGACCTGTAAGCATACTGTGTCCTTGGCAAAGCCATTGAAAAAGTTGTCCATGAGCAGGTTTCTGCCTTTCTGGTGCAAAACTGTCTCTTCAGTGAACACCAATCTGGATTCAGGAAAGGCCACAGTACTGTAACAGCCCTCTTAAAAGTGGTGATCTAAGAGCTGCCATGGACAAAAGGCTCTTGAATCTGTTAGTGCTACTTGATCTGAGCAAAGCATTTGACTGCGTCCATCACGGCTTGTTGTTGTCTAAATTGAAATTCCTTGGCTTTGCAGACAGTGTATTTGAATGGTTTTAATCATATCTTACAGGCCGGTCTCATAGAGTTTACATCTCTGATTTATTGTTTTCTGATTGGATTGATATAAAGACTGGTGTGCCACAAGGTAGTGTCCTCGGACCTTTATTATTTATCATTTATTTATGTGACCTTCCAACAGTTATTAACCATTGTTCCTATCACATGTATGCTGATGATTTGCAGCTTTATATACCTTTCTCTATGGATAACTTTAATGAGAAACGTGCCATAATGTTGAATGCTATTGTCTCTGTTATTAATTATTGTGATAGCACAACCTGGTTCTAAATATCCCTAAGACTCAGACAATTATAATAGGCACCCAACGATATCTTACTAAGTTATCATCTGGTTGCTACCTACAGCAATTAACGGTGAATGAGTGTGTTATACCTTTCTCTAATATGGTCAATAATTTAGGTGTCATGGACAACACTTCAAGTTGGAATGCTCACTGCAATACAGTAGCCCAAAAGGTCTTAGGTACAATTGCTCAGTTGCGTCGTAACTTCTGTTTTATCCATCCCAAAGAAAGGGAAATGTTAGTATCTACTCTTATCTTTCCTCATCTTGATTATGCCTCGGTTCTCTTTACTGACATGTCAACTGGTAATAATTTAAAACTTCAAAGACTTCAAAATGTTGGAATCAGGTTTATCACTGGTAGAGAGTATGAAAGGCGGGTTCTGGGACTCCGCTGGTTCCGCTGGTATGGCCGCCGCTGGTCGCGGTGGCGCGGCGCGGTGGCGCGGCGTGGCGTGGCGGCGCTGCTGCTGAATGTCCCCCCCCCCCCCCCCCTGCCCCCGCCTCTGCCCCCCGCCTCTGCCCTCGCCTCTGCCCCCCGCCTCTGCCCCCGCCCCTGCTTCTGCCTCCCCCCCCCCCCCGCCCCCGCCTCTGCCCCCGCCCCCGCCTCTGCCCCCGCCCCCACCTCTGCCCCCCCCCTACCATCCGTCCCCCCCTCCCCCTCCCCTTCCTCCTCCTCTCCTTCCGCCCAGTGTGTATTTTGTGAAAAAAAAGGACGTCTAGGTGAGATTCGAACCTGCAACCTTCTGCTTGTCATTTGGCGGGTATACCCGTTGCGCTACCAATGCGCCGATGGCAATATTGTGGACGGATATGCATGAGTGTCTAGCGCGGAATCGACGCTGCTGCCTTCCGCGCCCCCGCCTCTTCCCCCGCCCCGCGCTCCTCCCCTGCACCCGCACCCGCCCCTGCCCCCAGCCCTGCCCCCCGCCTCCGCCTCTGCCCCCGCCCCCGCCCTGCGCTGAGCGGTGCAGTTCGGAGCCCGCGCCCGCGCCACCACTGCTGTCTTGGCATTCTTCTAGCCGCCTCGCGCCGCCGTCGCACCGTGCAGGTGTCTGCCCTCCCGCCCCCCACCCCCTACCCCGCTCTCGACCCCTGGAGTGCCCCACCCCGTTCTCACTCTCGCCCCCCCCCCCCCCCGCTCCCGCCCTCGTCTGGTGTTTCGTACGCTTTAAATGTGCTTAAAACTATCGTGCATTGTATTCGATGCAAAATATTGATTTAAGGGAAGTAGTTGCTTTAGGATGATCAGTACCGTGTTTGCGGGGTGAGGCAATGTCCGCGGGTTCAAATCCTCACCATGTTCATCCTAAAGCAACTCCTTTTGCTTACTAAAAGGCCCCTCCTGTATTGAGAGAAGGTATTTTTCCGTGGCGCTGGTGTCTAGGCGTGGTATGGTTTGCCTACCTCCCCGGCGCAGAGGTGCCTGCCCCGCCCCTGCCCCCCGCCCCTGCCCCCCTCCTCCCCCTCCCCTACCCCCTTCTCCCTCCTCGTGTCTCACTTGTAGAAAAAAAAAATGTGAAAAAGGTTAACATGGATAGGTCGGATTCGAACCTGCAACCTTCTGCTTGTCATGTTGCGGGCATAGCCGTTGCGCTACCAATGCGCCGATGTCAATGTCGTGGACGGATATGCATGAGTGTCTAGCGCGGAATCGTCCCCCCGGCCCTGCCCCCGCCCCCGCCCCGCGCCCCTCCCCTGCACCCGCACTCGCCCCCGCCTCTGCCCCCGCTCCTGCCCCCGTCCCTGCCCGTGACTGATTTGAATTCTTATGCCCCCCATATAACATCAGGGTAAAAGGAAGGAGGGAGGGAGGAAGGGGAGAGATGAGGGAAAAAAATACTATCCCACTGTGTGAGATACTGGTAGGCCCGGAGTTTCACGGGGGTTTGGTTAAAATAGACGTTAAGTTTTGTTGGCCTTTTATTTTTAATTCATGGAATGAGGATTTTGCTTGAGCGTTGTTTCAGTTTTGGGGTGGTTTCGGGGTGGTTATAGAAGTTAAGTTAATTTTTGGTTCTGGTTTTGTTTGCTTTCTTTTTTTTAAATTCATGGAAAGAGGATTTTGGTTGAGCCTTGTTTCAGTTTTGGGGTGGTTCGGGGTGGTTTGTATCTCCTTCGAGGGGGAGAGGGAGTAGTTGAAGAGCTAGGGCGTCTAGGTAGCGGTCAGTGTAACGCTTGCATTCTCATACGCGGGCCGCCTAGCGCTAGCCTCCTGCAAGGCTCTCGCACTGTTGTCCCCCCCACTGGTCCCAAACGGTCCTGACTCTTGAGTCGCCTCCCTTTTAGCGGGGCCTCGGCTTGCCTCGGCTCGGCTCGCCACATCGACAATGGGTACCCGGCAAAGGCTACGCAACAAAAAAGAAGGACGTCCGATTTGGCTGTGCTCTGGAGAAGGACAGAATGATACTGAGTCAGGCAGAGGTTGCTGATGCAGCCTGCTGAAGAGTCGAGCATAGCTCGTCTAGAGGCGTTGTAACAGTAGCTCTGTCTCTTGCTATCACCATTGGATGGAGAGAGCAAGCTGAAGTTTGAAGTGGCTTTTCTGATTACTATGATATTTTTTGAATGTAACAACTCGCTAGACTATTTAATACGACTATCGTCCGTAATTCTGTTAGACAGATTTTTGATTTTTTAGATCGTTTTGATTTTGGACTAGTGGTGCCTGTTGACGAGGTGCTCTGTCTCTTACTTTCCCCATTGAAAGGAGTGAGAAAGCCGACTTTAAAAGTCGTTTTTAAACGGTGTGTGATATTTTTGAAGTGTAAAAACACGTCAGCGTGTCTTGTACGAGTACCCTTCGATAATCTGGAGAGTTTGAAAAACTTCTGTCAGAGGGCCATATAGGGCTATGCTTCCAAGAAAAAAAGGTCCAATCCGCTACGAAACTATAAGGCAACTCCGTTTCACTCCGTGCCTAAAAAAAAAGATAAAATACATTTGAAATCGCAAATTTATTCAAGCGCACAACAAATAAAGTCAATCATCGCTTCATGAGCATTTCCACGTCAAAGGCCTGTCCGCGTCGCCCCTTATAAACAAGACAAAGTGGCACACCTTTGCAAATCAGCGCATTCAAATTCGCGAGTTCAGTATCAGACAGCTTGCTGTATCGCGAAGGGAGGATGATGTCCCACTCTTCATCGGGTGCATACTGCACGGTGCACTTCACCTTGGAGCCATAGGTTGTTTCGATGCGTGATAAGGCTCGCACTGCATACGGGATGCCGGCATCTAGTGCCGAGGTGCTGTGGAAATCGTCCGCCGTAACGTTAAGGTTGTTAAAAGCGGCCACTGCCTGCGACTCAACGTCGAATCCTGAAGTAGCAGTAGTAGTAGCCATCTGAAATATATAAACAGTATAAAGAGAACTTCCGTTAGAATATGTCGCGTCATGGGGATGCGAAAAAAAAAAAAAAAAAAGAGAAAAAGAGATGGAAAGAGGAGAAGGGGTCGACGGGGTGCGTGCGTGCGTGCGTGCGTGCGTGCGTGCGCGCGCGCGCGGGGGGGACGGGGGCGGGGGGCGGAGGCAGAAGATAAGGTATGGGGTCACGAAGGTCTTCTGACAATGACGTTCACGAAACTAACCTCAAAGGTGGTAGCAGCTGATGCAGTCTGGGTGGCGAGTAGCGTTGCACGTGGTCTGCTCTGTCGAAGCCTGTCCTGTTACGACTGATGCAAGTTGCGCTGTCTGCGCTGCTTTTTGTAGGGCGATGCTCGTTTTGTTGCGTTTGCGTTCCGCTTCGCCCGGCTTAGAGGGTGGCGGATCGAGGTAGACGCAATGCAGCGCTTGCTGCTCACGTGACACTGAGGTGAACAAGTCTGGACATGCACGCTTCGCAGCGATGCTCGTCGGAAATGGGTCTTGCACGTGAAATACTCATTGAACATGTTGACTGCTGTCTTATCATTAATCCTCTTGTTATTGCTAAAATAACCTAAAAAATCCTGAAGTGAGAAACCCACTAACCTACTGAATGCGTATATACAAGAATATTCCCCACATACATCAGAAACTTCACTCTGGAGAGCTCGGGCATTAAACGATATCAAACCCCCATTGCGTGCTATGAAGCGACTAAAATATGCAAGTGCTGGTGGTTGCCCTAGACTGCAAAAAAATTCAACTCCCTCAATATAATTAGGAAGATAAAAACATACCCAATGAGAACCAGACAGAAAATCCTCATCTAAATTGGCGATGATAATGCAAGGACGAACCGGTTTGAAGTAAGGGAGTCTGTTCGCAGCAAAGACACCTGCAAACTTTTTGCGAAAAAGTGCACAGGATTCTATTACCTCTAGAAAATCCCGTGTATCCATCTCATGAAATGAAAACGTTCCGACTTTGGTCAATTTCTAAAACAGAGTCAAACTCTAACAGGACGACACACGTAACAGCGGCGTCTAACTCCTCAGCAAAGGTGCATTCTATGCGCACAACACCACTATCTGCAATACTTGTATGTCTTACATTACCACTGGCATCGGGCGTCAAGTCCTTACAAACCATGAAGGTGCCCTTTGCAAACATATTCGGTGTTATCATGTGCGAACCATTCCTCTTGTCGGATCCGAAAGAACTGAATAAAGAATGATACGCGTACGCGTAATAAGGCTGCGTAGAATGGAAATCCATAGGCCCTATTTTATACTCTTGAGCATTTACAAAAATTGACACGTTTGTAACAGATTTGTGGACGAAGCTGTACGGATTGTGCTTCCAATCACCATTAAAATTAAGATTTTCAACCATTGCAAAGCAGAGAAAACTCGGAAGTTTTCCAGTGCTGACTGAGTTGAGAGATATGCTGCGACCACCTGGCGGCACGGTGAATGCTTTGGATTCTACTCTTTTTATCGGATACAAGGCATGTGTTTCAGCCAGTACTTTTGCATGAGCAATTAACACCCCAGGGTTTAGCACGACCTGTCTGATCTCCAACTGTGCATCCAAAACATGAAGTCTATCAGTTACGTTATCGTTAGCTGCCCACATGTAAAACTTTTCAGGAGCAGAAGTCAGTTTGACTCTGAGATCAACTCCTTGAGGCAGAAGCAAATTTTGATCAAAAAGGCCACATCGCAAACGACCATACAGCTCACAAATTTTTCCGTTTTCCAAGAGAGCGTGGCGGTTCTTGAAGCCAGCATTCTGGTCATTCGCGGTATCTACATGCTCAGGAGTATCTAAATAGAAAAGACTCGAAGTGAGATGTGTTTTAGCAGCCTCTTCACCATATGTCAGCAAAGTCCCTATCATATTTACATAACCGAAATGATCTACACGTGCGACAAGCTTTTCGTTACAATAAATTTCCATCGTTTGAAACAGCGAGTACAAGAGGTTGTTTACTACACCCACTCCTGCATCGACTAACGGTGCAGCCCCATCTTCAGAACGCATAGCAACCTTTAGTTTCAAATAGCAATGACTCAAGTCTCTGTAGAACTGGTTACCTCCACTGCTGAAAAACTCCAAGGTAGATAGTGGTAGGTTCAGAGCATTCATTGATCGCAACACAACGTCATGATGTCCCAGAATGGCGTTCTGTATCTTCGTGCGAGAAAAAATGTCAACCTCGGGGGGAATAACTCCTGTAGCGGCCATGGTTAAGTAAACACGTCGTGTGGTATCCGAGGTGCGTGTTTCTTCTCCTTCTGCCTCCGTGCAGGAGCTGTTCTACTAGTCTTCTGGGGTGCCTTACCGTTTTTCCGGGTATTTATGCGTTTTGTCGACGTCTTCTGCCGTGGCTTCCGTGTCGTATTATCTAGTGCAACCCGTTTACCACCGCGTCCAGTAAGAGCCTTACGAGCTCGCCGTTTCAAATTGTCTCCAGCCTCTGATAAACGCGAGACGGCGGCATCCCTTACTGTGCTGAGAGATACAGGCTGCTCACGAGTCACGTCACGATAAAACCCAAACGCAGCATTTCCAGCCTCCTCTCCCACAGCTCGGATTCCCTTCGCAATAATTGGAGCAGCGAAAGCTGAAAGATATTGACCTGTGATACCACAACATCCTCCCCGTCCGTTTTGATGCGTGTAAGATGCTTCGTAAACAGGTCCAACATTCGCTTCCACCTTGCCCCGCCCCGCCTGCTGGCTGAAATACTGCACGTACGCGTGCTCCATGATGACTGATACCTTCAAGGGGATGATGCTCTTAATATATTAGGATGATGTTGCGCGAAAATGAAGGACAACAACGGAGGGATATGAGCTGCTTTGGAAGGGGAAGCGCTCCCCGCTCTTGGTATGAAACGAAAGCGTAATTGTTGCGAAATTCTGCTTTTCCACGGGGATGTAGTGCAAATTGGGGAACACGTGGTGCCCTGTAGTATCATGAGGCGTTAAAACGCGCAGCAAGCGAGCTGCGGTATCAGAGACAATGCTGGGTTTTGTTACATCGGAGTACAAAAAGATAGGAGAGGTGTGACTCGTTGCCGATGATGGGGGAAGGAATACTTCGCTGACTGCAACCTCAAATGACGAGCCTCCTGTTGGGCACAGAACTTGGGGAAGTTGTGTTGAGAAATGGGCGATAGTGTTATTTTTAAAATACCTCTTTGAACTGTCGCTGGAAAGGGTGACGTAAAATGAAGCCATCTCTTGTTTAAATAGCCTGAACAGCAGATTCTGGCTCCCACGAATCAAAACTCTTGTCGTAGCCAGACCACCGCACTAAAACTTCTGGTTGACAACCACGACGCTGTCGTCGCTGTAAAATCTTTTCGACCCGAAACAAGGTGTTGCTTTTTGGTGAAGCAACTTTCAACAACTCTTCAGCGTAAAAGTTTCCCTTTACCCGCTCGCCTTGCAAATCCGTCAGCGAATACATGGGAAATGGAGTGAATTTGGTGATGCTCCGGATTATATACAGTTGGGTTGACCACCGCGGCGTATATCCTTTCTCCATGACAGTTTTGACCAGACTAACTCTGACATGATCGCCCACCTTCAGGTTTTGTCTGCAATGCTTCGGCGTCTTTTTCGCCGATTGTTGCCGCATATGGCGCAAGTAATTGGATGACCAAATTTTGAAAACATGCTCCTCCGTTACATCGATCGGGCGATATTTTGTAATGCCATGCATCGTTCGGTTGTATGTATGGACGATTTGAGCAAGAGGAGTCAACCACCGCCATGTGGCTCGATGTGCCATGTGTTTCCACAGCGGTGCTTTCAAACGTTGTTGCACGCGTTCGACAACTGCTGCTTTTCCACGGTTCTCCAATGTTCTGAATGTCACTTTGTGCTTTCGCAGTATCGCCTGAACTCTCTGCGCGCGAAACTCATTCCCTTTATCGGCTTGTTGTAGCCGACACCTGCGTTCCGGTGCGGAAAAGTGCTGATCGAGAACTGTAGCAACCTCATTCGCAGTCTTTGTCTTCAGCGGGTACACCCACACGAAACGACTCAAGCAGTCAATTATGGTCATGAAATACTTAAAACAGTCGTTAAATTCAGCATATTTCTGCATGTCGCAAAGATCAATTTCGAAAACATCACGGAGGGCACGAATGTTGTAAAAGTTTAGAGAGAAATGCTGGCGTGCCGGGCGAAACCGAGTGTAAGCGTCTTGAGACAAAAGCCACGACCGGACCTCATCAGGTGTAATTTCATATTTACGCGCTCGTAGCGTCAGGTTTTGAATTGAGGAATATGCCGAATCTTTGCTTAGATCATAATAAAGGCTTTTTAAGTGCCCATCAACATACTGTTCGCGGCTCTCCTCTCCCTCCTCCTCCAGCGGCACTTCCAGGCCGGTCTCTACTTGTTGGCTTGACGCGGGAAAATAATCTGATTTGAGCTTTCTTATACCGGTCCTGGTGCCCCTCCTCGATTTCCTCCTCGTCGTAATCGTTTTGGTAGCAGCTGTGAAGGCTGCCATTGCACCCGCCGAGTTCGCAGTTGTCTCATGAGCGACTGTTCAGGGGAGCCATGAGCTGCACGATTTAAAGGAGGAGAGGATGGATCAGCAGCTGATATATTGCGTGCTGCAAAAGAGGAAGGATGCTGTTGTTGATGGGTAATTGGCGTTGATTGATAAAAACCATTTGCAGAAACAGACTCTTGGTCATTATAACCAACTGCACTTGAGTAATGAAAATCATCATCATCTTCGTGAACAGGAGCACCATGAAAACCAATACTGTTACTCTCATTTAGGCGGGAGTTGATTATATCTAACATATCTTCAAGAGAGAGGTTCTGTTCCTGCTCTGATTCTCCGCTTTGAGGTTCGTCTTTAGTTTTTGACAAAATCGGAATAGAATCCCTCTCATAATTAAATTCTGGAGAAAGACGGGGTGGTAGGACCGGAACACCCCTCATGTGTTGTTGGGTTCCAGCAAAGCCGCTCCCTCTACGAAGAAAATTGAGGAAGCCATAACTGTCGTCGTTCTCGTCCCCCGCAGCGGAGGTATCAGCGGGGGCTTTCCCAGTGGCGGAGGCCCCAGCGGGGTCCTGGGAAAACTTAAAATCGGACTTCGGCTCAACTTTCGTCAAATTCTGAAGATTTGACTCTTGCTCGATTTTTGTCAAATTCTGAAGCTGTGACTCTCGCTCAAAGTTTAAGAAATCCTCAGCCTGAGCATTGTGCTGGTGCATGTGAAGGGGTGAACTCGCTCGTGTGTGTGCAACACTGCTGTGCATTGATTCGCCTCCAGTCTTTTCTTTTCTCCCTCCAAAATCTACAATGGGGATAGTTACATTTTCCTTTCTCTCCCGTCTTTTCACATCTAGATATCTATCCAACAAAGGGCGATATTCATCCCACTCTCTGTACATTCCTTGTACATCATTTCTTTCCACTGAATCAGATTTGGCCATCGTTTGCTTCATTTCAGATTGCAACTGTAGTTTCATTTCTTTTATAGCGTCCCCCTTCAGCCTTTGTAATTGCTCTGGCGAAATCACCAGCATCTTGTGCAAAGTAGCACCCCTCGATTGGGTCATTTTGTTTTGAAATTATTTACCGTGTGTGCTATGGCCCCGGCGCGACACAATATTTCCGACGGCTTTTCCAATGATACCACCTAGAGCACTTGTTATTAACGTTGAAAGAAACGCTCCGTTTCCCTTTTGCACCAAATACTTCTTTTTCCGTTTCCAGTCACCTTCATCGAACTTCTGAAGAATCTGCTTCCCCCCTTTCTTTTTCCCTCTCCCACTCTGATTCCGTACTACTCCTCTTGCTTCTGTAGGATACGCCAGCTTACGCAACACTGTCTTGTACTTACGGAGACGATCAAGCGACTGAGCACTCAGTTGAATGTTGCCATTAATTATATTTAAACAGAGGTTGCATATGCTCAAAATCAAATCTTTATCTCCCGTTTTTAAAATTTCCTTCTGCACAGATGAGTTTGTATTGGCTAATACCTGAAGATATGGTTTACATCTCGCTAGCTTTTCCAATGAGGAAACCACTAGTTCTTCTTCTTCCTCGCTCATTGGAAGATCTGTGAAGAAAAAGAAGACTGTTTTTCCCGTGCCATGTAGTTTTTGAATGGAACTATCTGACGCGTAAATAATCGTATGGGCATCCGACGGAAATATACTTGTTCGGAAGCGCAAGCTCTCGTCTGTTGTCGGCTCCAGATCAATTAACAAGTAGGAAAAAGGGGTGGACCATGCATCGTTTAGCGCTGCACAAAGTGAGCGGGGTTCTCCGGATAGATCTGACGAGCCAAGTACGTGAATTGCGCACGGTCTCGAACATTTTTCAAAAGGACAAAGTAACGTGTCGCCAGACTTATATTCCTCGAGAATCGTGATTGATTAAACACATTTTGGGAGATCAGAATCACGGATATCTTTCTGTGGCGAGATCCGCGAGTGTAAAGATCACACACTTCCTGATTTGAAGCCTCCACCATCAAGTCATCCAATACGATAAGAGAGTGCGCTAGCAGTAACCCGCTGTCTTCTGAGGGAACACCACGGAATTTTTTTATGTTAGAATTTTGCATTACTTCCGCTGGAACTCCGCCTTGCTCACCAAAGCACCAAACGACATGGTCAATCCTTCCATCAATAATTTCTGGCAAATGCTGCAGCAATTTTAAGACAAACGTGCTTTTCCCACTACCTGGTGGCGCTGCGACACAAGCGGTGAGCGGTGCCTTCAGCTTGAACATGATGCCAACCGCGGAGAGACTGGCAATAAAATTTAAAGCTACATCGGCTTTTATACCATTTCTAAAAGTTGTGACACTCATGTGTATGTGAGTGTTTACCACCGTCCCCGCCTTCTGCCTCCGCCCCCCGCCCCCGCCCCCGTCCCCCCCGCGCGCGCGCGCACGCACGCACGCACGCACGCACGCACGCACGCACCCCGTCGACCCCTTCTCCTCTTTCCATCTCTTTTTCTCTTTTTTTTTTATTTTTTCGCATCCCCATGACGCGACATATTCTAACGGAAGTTCTCTTTATACTGTTTATATATTTCAGATGGCTACTACTACTGCTACTTCAGGATTCGACGTTGAGTCGCAGGCAGTGGCCGCTTTTAACAACCTTAACGTTACGGCGGACGATTTCCACAGCACCTCGGCACTAGATGCCGGCATCCCGTATGCAGTGCGAGCCTTATCACGCATCGAAACAACCTATGGCTCCAAGGTGAAGTGCACCGTGCAGTATGCACCCGATGAAGAGTGGGACATCATCCTCCCTTCGCGATACAGCAAGCTGTCTGATACTGAACTCGCGAATTTGAATGCGCTGATTTGCAAAGGTGTGCCACTTTGTCTTGTTTATAAGGGGCGACGCGGACAGGCCTTTGACGTGGAAATGCTCATGAAGCGATGATTGACTTTATTTGTTGTGCGCTATAATAAATTTGCGATTTCAAATGTATTTTATCTTTTTTTTTTTCCCTCATCTCTCCCCTTCCTCCCTCCCTCCTTCCTTTTACCCTGATGTTATATGGGGGCATAAGAATTCAAATCAGTCACGGGCAGGGACGGGGGCAGGAGCGGGGGCAGAGGCGGGGGCGAGTGCGGGTGCAGGGGAGGGGCGCGGGGCGGGGGCGGGGGCAGGGCCGGGGGGACGATTCCGCGCTAGACACTCATGCATATCCGTCCACGACATTGACATCGGCGCATTGGTAGCGCAACGGCTATGCCCGCAACATGACAAGCAGAAGGTTGCAGGTTCGAATCCGACCTATCCATGTTAACCTTTTTCACATTTTTTTTTCTACAAGTGAGACACGAGGAGGGAGAAGGGGGTAGGGGAGGGGGGAGGAGGGGGCAGGGGCAGGGGCGGGGCAGGCACCTCTGCGCCGGGGAGGTAGGCAAACCATACCACGCCTAGACACCAGCGCCACGGAAAAATACCCTCTCTCAATACAGGAGGGGCCTTTTAGTAAGCAAAAGGAGTTGCTTTAGGATGAACATGGTGAGGATTTGAACCCGCGGACATTGCCTCACCCCGCAAACACGGTACTGACCATCCTAAAGCAACTACTTCCCTTAAATCAATATTTTGCATCGAATACAATGCACGATAGTTTTAAGCACATTTAAAGCGTACCAAACACCAGACGAGGGCGGGAGCGGGGGGGGGGGGGGCGAGAGTGAGAACGGGGTGGGGCACTCCAGGGGTCGAGAGCGGGGTAGGGGGTGGGGGGCGGGAGGGCAGACACCTGCACGGGGCGACGGCGGCGCGAGGCGGCTAGAAGAATGCCAAGACAGCAGTGGTGGCGCGGGCTCCGAACTGCACCGCTCAGCGCAGGGCGGGGGCGGGGGCAGAGGCGGAGGCGGGGGGCAGGGCTGGGGGCAGGGGCGGGTGCGGGTGCAGGGGAGGAGCGCGGGGCGGGGGAAGAGGCGGGGGCGCGGAAGGCAGCAGCGTCGATTCCGCGCTAGACACTCATGCATATCCGTCCACAATATTGCCATCGGCGCATTGGTAGCGCAACGGGTATACCCGCCAAATGACAAGCAGAAGGTTGCAGGTTCGAATCTCACCTAGACGTCCTTTTTTTTCACAAAATACACACTGGGCGGAAGGAGAGGAGGAGGAAGGGGAGGGGGAGGGGGGGGGGGACGGATGGTAGGGGGGGGGGGGCAGAGGTGGGGGCGGGTGCAGAGGCGGGGGCGGGGGGGGGGGGGGGGGCAGAGGCGGGGGCGGGGGGGGGGCAGAGGCGGGGGCGGGGGGGGGGGGGGGGGGGCAGAGGCAGAAGCAGGGGCGGGGGCAAAGGCGGGGGGCAGAGGCGAGGGCAGAGGCGGGGGGCAGAGGCGGGGGGGGGGGGGGGGACATTCAGCAGCAGCGCCGCCACGCCACGCCGCGCCACCGCGCCGCGCCACCGCGACCAGCGGCGGCCATACCAGCGGAACCAGCGGAGTCCCAGAACCCGCCTCTCATACTCTCTCTGGTGTTAGTGTCTTTGAACATGTTACTCCTGTATATCGGAAGCTTAAAATTTTGAGGATTACTGAAAGGCGTCTGCTGGCTACAGCTATTTTGATTTGGAAAGTCATAACAACTAATACACCAGATTACTTGTACCATCAATTTCAATTTTTATCCACCTGTAACTCTAGAAGTACTCGGTCATCAAAACAAATGATTCAAATTCCCAACCACAGAACTGAAAAATATCATAAATCTTTCCTAATACAAGCTGCTAAAATGTGGCATGACTTTGAACTATATAATTATACCCATCTATCCTTATTTTCCTTGCGAAGACTGATGTTGAAGAACTGTCTCAATCTGTGATTGTTATATTAGCTTTTTCCTGTATATTAGCAATAATATTTAGCAAATATTTATTTTATTTTTAAATTTTGATTTGTTTTTCTTGTGACTTATGCTGTGATCTGCCTTAGAGAGCGGGTCTACATTTTGTAGTGGGACTTTTTAGTCCTTTTAAATGTGGACCTCAATAAACTCAATTTCAATATCTCTCTCTCTCTCTCTCTCTCTCTCTCTCTCTCTCTCTCTCTCTCTCCCCCTTCCCCCCCCCCTCTCTCTCTCGCTCTCTCTCCCTTCCCCCCCCCCCCCCTCCTCTCTCTCTCTCTCTCGCTATCTCTTTCTCCCCCCCCCCCCTCTCTCTCCAAGCCGACAAAACTACAGAAGTGAACTAGGTTTGATCGCAAACGTACACGTTTTTCTTATGAACAGTGATCAAAGTGACACGGCAGCGGGAGTTATCCCGCCATCGGCCTTTTATGGCCCAAGGACTCGGGCAGCACCCCGTCCACATCATGGAGTCCGCTTCGGCACGCCCGCAAAATTTACCATGGTGAGTAAATTGCCGTATCCTTTGTTGTTCAGATAGATGTGAATTTGAATCTCTGTGTCGACATTTAAAAGAAACTGATGTTTCGAGAACTTTTGATACGTTTATTATTCCACACCTCGACGCATCGGAATTCCCTCTTGTATCTCGCATATTTCTAAATTTTCTAGCGCAAAGACCAAAATTTTTACGGGATGTTGGAAGGTGTCTACCAGGTGTATCCTGGTTTGCAAGAGGTGCTCACGGATTTTAGTGTCCAGGTCAAGACGAAGGAGGCATGGAGCAGTTGGGATATGCGACGCGCTGCCATCAAAACGTTCCTGGAAAGAGCTGCTGCCGTCGACGCGCAACCCCGAACGGTGACGAATTTTAGGTACGCGGATCGTGTTGTTCGAGTACTATTGCATTTCTACACAATGTGTTTTTTTTTTTTTTTTTTTTGGGGGGGGGGGGGGGCGGATGTGCCAAACTTTGAGAGCGCAACAAATATAAAATTTGCATTGCGGGCGCAAGGTGGGTAATCCACCCGGGGAGCGGTCCCCGAGGGTTGTGGCGCATCGTGGCGCGTGCCATGGGCAGCTGCGCACTCGTAAATGCATGACTGCATTCTCCGCATCTGAGAATTCGGCCACGCTTGTGTTCATAAACGTGGCCCACGAGTCATTAAGTGCATAATGGATTCAGTTGTCTGTTACAGGTAAACCCACAGACTGGACTACATTTTAGGTCCACCGTCCCAATGATGTTCCCTAGCAGGGTAACGGAACGGTCGACTGTGGAGTGCATGCGATGGCGTGGGCCGCAGTCTTAGGAACGGGGGACACCACATGGCCGGAGGATGTTCGCACGCCGGCATTGGCGAGGTCCCACATCTCCCGTCATCTGGAGTCTTGCGGGAAACAGAATCAGGCGAGACCGAGAAAAAGCGGGACTGAGTGGCCGAAGTTTGGCGAACTCATTCCACTACCATGGAACAAACTTATGTTTGAGCATAAGAGTCGCACCAGAAAAACCTGTCAAACCTTTTGTCACAAACTTGATTTTGACAATTTCATACCTAAAACATATTGCCTGTAGTATTTCAGAGGAGTGTGAGGGGAATCGTTGTGAAAGAGCTCCGTAGAAGGTCATTTTAACGTGCCCGCTGTAAAGAGTCGTTGGGGACTTGCAGCCGCTTCAGGTCTGCCGGGTCAAAACGGCAATGAAATTACCTTGTAAGGATGGAGTGCCGACTTTGTCGGTAAGTCCCGAGATCAATGTGACTCACGAAACCGAAGCAAGCGTCACAAGTTCAAAGTTAGTCACGAATCGGAAGCCACCGGCTCACGCGGCTCTTAACAATGTCATAGGACAGGAGTCGTGTCAGGTAGCTTGAACTTGAAGGTGGCGCTGCACCGTCACATTCACGTCGCAAACTCTGGAGTCGTGTCGGCAGTGTAAGCAGACTGGGCTATTAACCGCGAATTGGGCTATACTGAATTATGAAATGAAGGCAACAAGCTCGACAAAATATCTCAAAAAAGAGCAGGAAACTCAGGTACAATTGGGGCCAATTTACTTTCCTTTGAACCATGGAACAGCACGCCCTGAACCATGTCAAGCGAGGTCCAACCTCCATACTGGTACGTCTTCACAAATAACCTAATTACCTAACGTTCCAGGTGAAGAGATGCTTTGTGATGATCTTCATTTTGAAGTCGGTACGATTATGTTAGTGTAGCAAAGACGCAACCAAATCTGCAGATGGGTTTTGGCGATGGCTACGGAGGCAAAGAGTGCATCCTAAGAAGAACGTTTTCATCCGCTCAACTTCAAGCAATCTACAAACTCTTGCACAGTATTTGCCAGACTAGGACACACCAAGAAGACATTTTATCGATTCATCATGTTGTATGTCACTCTGCCACACCCTAGATGTAAACTCCTGATGGAGTTGAACATCAGGTCCCAAACTGACAGTGAATTTGCATCATTCTGCAGAGAGGTATAGTAAAAAGGGATTGTTTTTTATCCTTTTTTTAAATTTTTAATTTCAAGAATAAGTTTAACACAATTTTATTGCTTTGTTAGAGGCTTGCATTCGCTGGGCTGAGGAGAATCGGAGGTGAAGGGAAAATTGTGGAAATTGATGAAGCGAAATTTGGCAAAAGGAAGTATCACAGAGGACGAATGATTGAGGGTCAGTGGGTTTTAGGAGGAGTTGAAAGTGGAAGTAGCCGGTCGTTGATTGTTCCAGTTCCTGCGAGAGATGCAGAGACCCTGACGCAAGTCATCCTCCAGGGGGTCCTTCCTGGAACAACCATCATGTCTGACTGCTGGAGGGCCTACAGCAAGTTAAATGAATTACCTTTCAAACATTTGGCAGTCAACCATTCAGTTAACTTTGATGATCCTGATACCGGGACCCACATTCAAACCATTGAGCGTACCTGGAGGGATGGAAGAGGGCTGATTCCTCGATTTGGCCGTTCTGTTCATAACTTTAAAGGATACTTGGCTGAATTACAGTTGAAGCGCATCCACAAAGAGGAAGATCGGTTTCATGTGTTCCTGCCCTATGCTAACAAATGAAGAACACGGTTACATTAATTTGAACAAAACTAATTTCACTCTTTTGTTTCCAAGAACGCTGTTCTATTTTTAGACATCACCAAAGCAGCGAAGCTGGACTGTTAAAGTTTCCTTGCATGTCGTGGTTTCCTTCTAATTTTACCATCAAATTTTTTTCTTTAAAAAGAGCATGTGCATGGTTCAGGGATGGGTTCCTTCACTTTTATTTTAGGACCTGTTTTCATTTCTTTGTTATTTTTTTGCTTAGTTGCTCATACAATGTCTTCCTTTCTTTCCTCCCAAGTCTATCATTTAGCTGCTTTGAACAACAATTGTAGGACTTGGCGGTTTGTAAATATAATCTTGCATGTGTTATATGTTTTACTTTTTCTGCATACTTTATTTAACAATTTCATTTGTTTAGAAATTGTTTCAAAATTTCATTCATAGCCCTAGTGTTTGGTGTTTCTAATGTATTCCTCCGGGATGCATGAGTGATACTGTATGTATAGTGGAGTGTAGTCTGTTCACTGCATGTTTGTTCTTTGGAGTGATTGTTGTTTTGAATGTATTCATCTGGGATGCATGAGTGGTAGAGAAGTGTCTTCTCTGTGAGCATCATTTCTTCATAATTATTTATGATTCTCATGCATGTTTGTTCTGTGGAAAAAAATATTAAATTTTGCGTCAGATGATGGTGTGAGTTTAGGTTTATTCAACTTCATTGTGTATGCGGTGCTACTCTTTTCATTTAGTTGCAATGCATGAAATGTTTACAGTGCTGTAATTGTTGTAAATATTGATGACAACTTACGATGAAAGGTCCCCCCATTAGGGTTGTTCCCTTCGCATACAGACAGTTAAAGTCTGGGTCGAATGACCGTAAGAGTGTGACATACAGGGTGTATTTTGTGAGCGTGTCTTCCTTTGTAGGTATTGTAGGCCAGCACTAGGGGATCATTTTCAAACATGACACTTGGGGTCGGGAACTGATATTGACGGAGTTATAAGCAGTTAAAGATCAATTAGAAACGCCTGAAAGGTAAGCAATCCATTCGGCGCCCGTGTCTGTCGGTGGCCGCTTCCGCTAGCGCTGCTCTGGGCGGCGGATCATTGGCGAACTAGTGCCATCAGGGTAGCAAGGCCAATAGTGCTAGCGGCACATCGTCGATTCGTAAAATAAACGGCAAATTGTGATACCAAGGTCCCACTTGGCACAGTCGTTCCTAAGACCCATTTGGTCGATTTGATCCATGTAACACCAAACTTTTCCCTTGAGGGTAGATTTTACAGGGGGTGGGGGTAATTTAACGTTAAAATTTTGAACAGACCAAATTTGTCCTACATATTCAAACTGGGTGTCGATTCCATGTAATTTTGACTTAAGGATTCCAAATATGACCTCGGAAATGCGCTCCGAAAACCGGAAGTCGTTCAAAACCGCCAATTTTTTACAAAATGGCCGACTGGTTGCTGGTTTAAGTTTCGAACAAAAACAGAGCCATGCGAGGTGTCGTTAAGGTACTAAGGCACTATCTGTTTCAACGATTACATGTGATTTCCATAATTCCCTTGTCGCACAGCTCGAACGAACGAAAGAAGAGTAATTTCTAGGTTCAGAACAGTCAACCAAAATTAAAATGTAGGAGACTCCTGAGCTCTCTCTTGCAGCCAACTCTCAAACGAGACTTCCTCGTCTGGGTTGCATCGCTTGTACTCGTCAATTGCCAGACTGTAAAGCACTGCTGCTATTACTTGATGAATTTCTCGTGATCTTTTTATTTGAAAAAATTAAAATAAACCCATTTGCTTACTTTCAGAAGTGCCTCCGATGAACCTGCTCTACACACTCCAGAGTGTTTAAAAATTGAAGTTAAGCCACATCCCTCCAAAAAATTCCCCGATACCCGTAGGAATGACTGCTCAATATGAAGTGACTCTAGCAACGCGCCGCCGCGATTGTTGCGCGCAGCGGCGGATGGACGCGCGGAGTAGGTAAGGGGGGGGGGGGGTCTTGACGTACCCGCCGGGTAGCACAAGGACGAAAGGGAGTATTTTGATGCGTGTAACTTGTCACCAGTGCCACGAGTGGACCCTCGAAAACTTTTTCTGAAGCACAGACCCATTGGGACAGGCAATTGCCCAACCCTAGGTCAGTGTATAAAACAGGAGTTCATGCCCTTTCCTGGTTGCTATCACTGCTTGCAAATTCGGCCAGCCTTCAAGGGAACCAGCCAGATCTTGACCCGGGGCCCCGGTAGGCTCGTCCGTCCCAAGCAGCATCCGTTCCGCGGGTGTGGTGTAAGCGGCAGCCTTTTCGAGAACAAACAATGCTATAACACAAACTCAAAATTATTGGGCCGCAACCGACCAATACCCAAACATGAATAAACGCCTGTCTTTTATTCCCCCAGATGCAGTGAAGGTCCTGTGGATATGGCTGCCAACGAGGACCCCAGTGCAGACCAGGCCATCCGGTACTACGAGCCCCAACCGTTGTCTGACGCACCTGCTGTGAAGAGATGCAGGCTGGGAGACCCACCGGGTGTCACCCAGCCCTTGTGTGTCATCTGCGTTCACGTGTCTGCCATTCCCCTGTACAGAGGGTAGTGGATTGGCAGCAAAGACATGAAGAAGTGGAGCCTGAGTATCAGGACTTGATTGAGGAAGTGCCTCATGCTGGGGATGTGGCACCGTGCCCTCATTATCCAGCCAATTGTGAGTGTGCTGGTTTTCTAAGCCAGGCATATTATCTGGTGAAGTATTCAGAGAACAACTCTGGCATGGCCGCTGTGACGCACATATGTTCGGACCATGGTGGCCTTGAGCTGTGTGGCCCCTGCACCGCCAAATTGAAACGCACGCTGGCGGCAACAACAGATGACATAGACACAATCATGAGGGTGCTTAAGTCCTTCGAACTGATGTGGAGGATGGGAGACCTGCCGAGGAATGACCTTGATAATGCCATAAGTGAACTGCTGCCCGAATACATAATATGCGGGACATGGGCAGCCCGACGAAGCCAGCAGGCAACCTGGCGGCAACTGTGCGCGGATTGGGCTAGTGAGCGTGAGATGGGGATGGATGTCGTGGACATCCTGCGGCGGTGGGATCCCCGGTCACAGGCCTCAAAATACCCCATAGTCAAGTGCCATCGGCTAAGGTGGCCTGCTACGCATCCGGCTGTGGTGCGGTTGACATTGTTAATCGCACTACATGCCGACACACTGGCTGCCAAGCGTACGGCATCCTGGCTGCTGGTCAAGTTGCCACAGTCAGACTCAGTTTTAAATTTGTTGGATGGGGTGGATCAAAGGCCAATCACGGAAGCGAGGCTGGGGCTGGCGGGCAAAGTGGCGGTGGCGGCATGGCCCCAAACAGCTGCAGAACTCTTCCCTGCGGGATCCGAGCCGTTACACTTCTGGTGGAACTGGGATAGAGTGGGTCTCATTGCTCACTTAACAACAGGACAGACCACCACCGGAGTGGCGGATTTGACCAATTATGTGTCGAAGGGGGTGGTGTATCGGGCGGAGGGTAAGGAAGTCAGGGTGTATGCATCTGTGGACACCTTCACTTTACGCAGGGTGCTTGACCGACATAGTCGGCAGCTCAGCTGGTTGAACCATTATTATCCTCCAGCATCGTGGGTGGACGCCCAACACATGACAACAAGGCTATTTAACTTGGTTAAAAACTGCTATTCGTACATTAGGCAGTCACCTGCTTTCACATGGAGCAAACATGAGCTGCAAGAGCAGGTGACCAGTGCGCTGTCAAAACTGCTGAGGCGCGCAAGCTTTGGCCTAGATGCCAATCGTGCCATAGGTATGTTCTTGGCCTTCCTTGAGCCTAGGAGTGCAGCATGCCGCATGCTGCAGTGGTGTGTGGACCATGAGTTTTTGAATGTGGGGCCCACTTTCTACCGTAAGCTCTGGAAAATCATTACCACCACTATGAGACGCTTCCATGAGCTGCCAAATGGTAATGGCGTAGACGATAAGTATGTGCTGGGAGCCGCCTACTTTGAGAAGATTGCCCCCAGGGCTGTGCATTTGGCGCCCGCAGAGCCTGAGATAACTGACAGGTGCTTGAGGACCCAGCACCTGCATTTCATGCGGTGCGTTGAGGAGCCTTGGAAAATGCCTGGTGAGGACTCATTCGGGTGGGATGAGCCTGATGAAACGTTCTACCGTGAAATACGGCAACAGGCACGCATGGCCGCATGGCGCTTAGTGAACCGCCACCTCGCTAGTCAAAGTTTTGAGGAGGCGTTGGAAATGAGACACCAATGGTTGGCAAGTGCGTCAGCAGGGAAGAGAAAACTCGTGTTGGAAGGGAAGATCGTTAGTGGTGCCAAAAGGCCCGTAGCTGAAAGCATAACCAAAGCAGAAATGGCGGCATGGCTCAATGACAAGCCTGAGCAGTTAGCAACATCATCGAACAAGTGCGAGCTAGACCGAGACAGAGCGCTACTCGCGGCAGACCTAAAACATTATATAGTGAACTCTTACGCCACCGCGGGGATGGAGGAGAATCTCTACCGTATAGCGGGCATAGAGAAGGGCATAACAGCCACACAGCTCAGGGCTACCGAACTAATGCGTCTGACCCTAACGGGCTGTGAGGATATCAGCATGTTGATGTTGGATTATGCAAACTTCAACATCCACCATACACCCAGAGCGATGGCACAACTATTTGATGGACTAGCCGACACCTGTGCTCAGATGCACACGCACCCTGAGCAGATTGCAGTGCAGCATTGCGCTGGGTGGCTAACTCTATGTATGCGAGTTACATCGACTTCTCAGGCCTGGGGGACCTGGTGAACAAACGCCTGCTTGCGGTTCAAGGCATGTTCAGCGGGACACACTCTACTGACTTCATCAACTCGTACGGCCGTGTGCACGTTAGTAAACGTCGGTTAGAGTGACTTCTGATGCCTGAAGTCCACTTCCGGGTGCCACAGGTCACTTTCGGTGCCACGGGTGGACCTGCCGCCCTCGAAAGGATAGGTACACACTGATGGCTTATGTACTTTCCATTACATAGTTAAGTTCAATTTCATACATAGCTTACATGAATTTTTACGCACTCACAGCTATGAAAAAATTTGCACACTACTTAGGTAAAATTTTGTAATTTATAGTTAATGTACAACATTATCCATAATTAAGAATATTTCAAGCAATTTGAAGGAGGCAGATTCAAATTCGATCCATCCATACCTAAAGAAAATTTTCCACATAATTAAATATAAAATTCAACCCAATTGTGATAAAGTTTGTGCATAAGTAAGTAACTATTCCGTTCTTAATAACAGATGATTATCAACGTATTTCAGCACAATACAGAGAGAACTTTAGGGGCCAGTACGAATCCTGCCCATTGGTAGTGTGAGCACCGCAGCTGCCACAGCAGACCGTTGACCTCAGCATTTTCACTGCTTTATTTTCTACGAAAGCACTTAATTAAAGCAGTTATAATGATCAGTGCTCAGAATACTGTTCAAGAATTTCCTAAACTAACTGTGTAAACAAATCAGTTTCAGAAGAAATACAACTGTTCAATATCATGATCCATTTCCTATTTATTCATATTCTCAGTTTCCAACAGGAAACTAACAATGTGATGAAAACAAACGTAAAACAATGTTATGAAAACAAAATTAACATCAAACAAAAAATATTTCATCTACAGGGTCCATTTTGTAGAAACAAAAACAAATTGGAGTCAAGAACAAAGCCAGTATCTTAACAGAAAACAAAAACAATAACACAATATTAATACATTGATAAAAAAAACTCATTATATTTATCAACAATATGTAAAAATTTCCTTGAAAAGGCATTGCTGTGCTGCAGAATGTAGTAATGACTTTCACTGAAGCAATTTAAAAGAGAAAGGGGGGGGGGGGGGGAGGAGGAACAACACTATTCTGCTTCAGATTTACACTGAAAACAATACTAGAAAATGCAGTAGGACACTGCAAATATAGAAAAAAAAGTTCACTGGATCCTTAACCATAATTGGTCTTCAGATGGTGTGATTCCTTGTCCCTTCTCAACCACTCTGAGAAATAGGGTTGCAAGTGCATGAAATGTGCTTCTCCAGCCCAATGGATAGTCCACATTGAAGACAAAGTAGCTCTGCACAAGATGTTGCAGAGCCTTGATGGTTGACCCACCGGGTATCTCAACCCACTTCAAATCCAAAATGAGGAAATGCTTAATTATCTTGTTGGTCAACAATGCCTTCACTACAATCATATAGGGTTGCACTGGACCACCGGCTTCAGATACTCTTGCATTAATTATTTCCTGGATGTCATCATTGGCCTGCAAATAAACACTTGAATGAAGTTCTGGCAAAGTGTCAAGCAACTTTGGGCTGTTCTGAAATAGTGAGACAACACAACACTGTCAGACACTTACCTTGACAACAATGAAAAAATCTTTGAGCACAGGAGTAACTGTGGACCTTGTTTTCTTACCACTCCTACCAACATCATGAGGAAGGTGCTGGGAAATAATGACCACAGCTTTCAAAACATCTGGAAGCAAAAGTAGTATTCTTAAAATGAGTAGTTAAGAACACTACCTAGAAATCATATTTTCTGTAAGAACTTTCATACCATCCTCACAACCTAATGATATAGGTTTACGCAAATTAAGCTTCAAAATGTTTCCCAACTTTTTTTGAAGATTTATGGCCAAGTCCTCAGCCTGGGGATACATCCTACGAAATTCTTCTCTAATCTGTGCAGAATAATATTTGATGTATCACAGTTGTCTTAAGACAATATCCAACCATAGTGAAGTCAATACAAATTACTTACAACTTCCCCATCATAGTGTGTAAAATGGCAAAAATCAGTTAAAAACTCATGGATGGTCCTTTGTTCCTGACGATACTTTTCCCGTGTCTTAAACGACTTGGCCATAGAATCCAGAATTTCAGGTTTCTCGGCACGGCCTGGCATCATGACATTCAAGAGTTGCAACTAAATAGAAAAGACATCATGGTAGCATTAGTTACATGATGTACATGACACAGCACAAAATTGAAATATCAACTCACAGCTTCAGTAGATAGCTCCTCCTCTGAACCACCAGCTGAAGAATCTTCAATCTTTGGTCTCTTTGTTTTTCTAACCCTGTGTTTCTTTTGGATACTTCTTGAGCAGTTGGCAAAAAAGCCTGTGTTTGAAGCACTGTCATAGATAGCTCCCTGATAATTAAGGAGACATTGTTGAGAATACAATATTTCACACAAATATGTGATAAACAAGCATTATGTACCCACTCACCCAAGCCTTCTCTTGCAATTTAGATTTGTATTGAGGAAATTGTTCCACAAATGATTTGGCAAGTCCCTCCTTCATTTTGGTTGAAACAGAAGTGGGATCACTAAAGAAAGATTATGTAAGTCAGGTTTCACATCAATACAAATGAACAATCTTTAGAACCACAGTACTTACACAGCTATCTCAAAGTGTAAATAATTTATGAGAACTCTGAAAATATGCTTTCTGTCCTTCTCACTTAACAGATTGCCATCAAATAGACTGTCGATGATTTTCACCACATTGTTAATTTCACCTCCTACTGATTCAGCTTCGGCTTCAGCATCCTCCTTTATAGTTTCAAGAATATTTTTTACATCATACTGCAAAACCAAAGGAAAGTAAAAGCAAAAATAAAACAAGCACAACAAAAAAAATGAGACATAGAAATAAATATACTGACTGAGGGAAGGACCACATCTTTCCTGACACGACGAATCCTTGAGATAGCAGATTGTGCTGAAGAACAAGGTGTGGAGTTCAACACTCGCTCTGACTGCTTTGAGGTAGAAGGTGCAGCGAGTGATGAGGGTAAACTTGCTGTTGCCCCTGACTGCTTTGAGGTAGAAGGTGCAGCGAGTGATGAGGGTAAACTTGCTGTTGCCCCTGACTGCACTGAAGGGCCACTTGAGTTGTTTCCAGAAGACGTTCTTAACGGCTGCATGGAGCCTGCCTTGTGTGAGGCAGTATTAACATCGGACACTGTGCTCTTCTGTTTAGCCTACAAATATACAAAACAAAACAAAAACAAACCATTTAATAATTCAGAATGCCTAAATGTGTCACTTAGCAGTAAACTATCAATTATTTAAAATAAAAGCTACAATGAAATTACAGTAATTCACTTTAGTAGAGATATACTAACTTGTCTTTTAGTTGCCTCTGCCTTCTCCCACTCAGACACAAAAGAAGGCTTTATAATATTAGCATGGTCATGACCTGGACAGCATAGAGATGAAGCAAATCATTCCAAATTATCAAGTACACACACACCTGAGAGATACAAAATATCTTTAGCCTCACCTTGTGCAACACTCTCCTTCCATCTGAGCAGCAACTTCAAATTTCTCTTTTTTTCATAGACAGACAGTTGGCTTAAGTCCATGTAAGCTGACAGCATGCTCCAGTCGCTTGTATCATGTTGATTCTCTTTGTCAGAATTATCACTTTCCTAGAACCAAAAATATCCTGTAGGCCCAAACAACAAGGCACTCAAACTGGCAGATAGGATAAGATGTTAGTACCTCATCACTAGAATTCCTTCTAAAACTATCAAGCTGAGAGAGATTGTAGAGATTAAAATCAGAATCATCCTTGGTGAAATCAGAGTTATCTCTGTCAGAATCGGAATCACCATTGTTTGATTCCGTGTCACTGTGCTCAGTGTCCGGCTGCAATCAACAAATTATGGGCAAAGATTACATAATGACCATAACTTAAATATACCTCTATGTTAAGAAACAATGGACTGGATTTGCTTACCTTGGGCACATGCCTTAGAATCTGCAGGATCTCACCTCCTTTAAAACCACAATCTCTCAAAAATTTAGCATCTACATCCAAGTAAAGAAGACCGCTTATTTCCTCTTCTGAAAATGCCAAGAAATAAAAAAAATTAAAAAAAAAGCAACCTTTTAACCAACATCAGGGTGGATTTAGACTGTGAAGCTGTGAACGTCAACGCTTCCTTGTCTAAACATTTCCAGTTCGATTTTGTTGTCAAAATAAAAAGAATCTACGAAGCGTTTGCCTAACCTGATTTACAGTCCAAATCCGCCCTTATGCATTAAGAAATCAGTGTACACAAACGTGTGTATGGAATAATCATATTCAAACGTGAGAACTTGACTACAGTATAGACGGCCGAAAACGCGAACACTGGCAGAATACGAACTTAGAAGGCGCTCCGCAATGGACTTGTCCAGCCCCTTTCGTTGCAGGAACATCGAAAGAGCAGCAGGGGTTTTCTTCTTCATCCAGTCCAATGGAGTGGACGCCATATTGCTGTAACAAAGTTCACTGTTAACTACAAGTTAATGAACCGTAATAAAACGTCGTACACCTGCTAAGGAGTTAGGTTACGGTACGTCGCAGTACCTGAGTCGCGCTTGAAATGTTCCCTTTCTTTTAATGGAAAACAATGTTGCCGTTCGCGACGGTAAATTAAATACAGGGGATAAGTCCAATCTAGTGACTCGGTACGGTGTTTCGTCCGATACGTGTCGTTTGTCGGCCGGGAGTCCAGTTCATCGGAATACAAACAAGAACGACCTTACGATTGTCGAACTTCTAGTGATGCGGAAGAAGAATGATACACACTTCTAAGTTCACACTACCTACCTATATCATGAAAGAACACTCCGAGTTCAAATAGGCAATCGCAGCACACGGTCAACGCTTTCCGCCGTTTCTTGTCTTTCTGCCTTCCAACAACGGAAGTCGTTACTTTTTCGACAAACAACTGCGGAAGTCAAAACTAGAGTCAAAACACCTCCTGGTACAGCTGTTGGAGAGGGTTAAATAAGGTTAGATCGATTAAGATCGGGTAGGCATCTCCACTGGGCCCACTCGAAAATTATTATAGTTAAATAATTTAACACCGCGTAATCATTGCAACAGGAAGAAGAAAATGCGAACACCCAGAAGGGAAAGAGGGGGAAGAGAAGGAAGAGCCAGGAGGCAGGAGGTGAGGGGAGGAAGACGGGGGAGATGGGTTCTTGGTCAAAGAACTCGAGCACGTATTTTAAAGATTACGATGTAAACTGCAATTTCGACAGTATTTTAAAAGAAAATATTCCCGCTCAAAATAAATTTTTAACGGCCTACCAACACGATCTGTGTAAGCCGGCCGGCCGGCCTCTACCCTCGGTATGTGGCCGGTGGCCCGTTCTCGTCCCGTAACAAATCTGCCCGCGCATGCGCCCATCGAAAACTTGAAAAGGCTTCCCTTTCGTCGTCTGCTGGTTGCACCTGCCTACTACAATTGGCAAATTGTGTTAAATATTCTTGGTGGTTCTATGCTTTCAGGAGCTGTTGTATTTGAACTCGCTGAAGTCTGAGACTTTCGGAGCGGAGTGTTTAACATCCTAAGAATTTACGATCTGTGCTGTCGTTCCTATGTGGTGAAGTGGACAGTGAATGAATGGAGTATAGTTTGGTTGTATTTCGGTAGGTTATTGTTTTTGGATTACCTACACATATATCATTGGAAGAAAATAAAATGTCCCTGAAAACAAAGCAATGTTTATCATAAAATCAAGGTTAAAAATGTGTACCGTAGATTATATTACGGTATTATTGTTCACACAGACTAATGTGGTATCTGGAAGATAAATAATAATTACAAATTTGAATAACTACAGTTGCAAAGTATTTCTAGGCCTTCATGAAGTAGCTTGAACAGATTTTTAAAAGTATTTTTTTTTCTTATTTAAGTTGATGTTAGTAATTGCTTGGTTGACTTTCAGTCCCTGATAGTTTGCGATGTGGCTTGCATCCGTCTTTGTGGTTGTATGCACTGTGCGATAGTAGGGCACATACTCACATTTCCACTTAGAGAGAAATGAAGGCCAATTGTACAAGTTGTTAGGTAAAATTTTGTTGGGATGAATGTGGACCTTGTCTCGCAGGAACGTTGTCTGGTACACCAAAGTTAGCCAAAGTCTGTGTTACTATTTATTGGGGGAATGCTTAGTCCAAAAAATAATGTCTAAATTAATGAAAATTGATATGGTCACTCACTCCCACAATATTTTGTTTCAGATTATGCCCTCAAACCTTTCAAATTCATCCAGAGCTGGAGGAGAATCATTACCTAAGGACCAGTTAATGACTTGAAGGCAAGAAAAATGTTGAATAAAGGTTTTGAGTCATCAGATATGATTGGGTACATGGAGCTATTTAGTGTCACTTAATTGTAAAGAGGAACATTTTTTCACATAACATTGTTAAAGCTTGTATTCATCAAACCCTGATTCTGCAAACAATCAGATCCATGCTGATAAATTTTAAGATGTCATGACTTGTGACAGGCACAGTCTTTTCTCCCTTGTAATATGAGATGCTTGTTTAGGAATCTCCTTTTTCTATGGCTTACTGTTGCCAAGTTGTTTATTGTTTGGTTTGTAAACTATAAAGTGATCAAATAAAATACATCCAATAAGTCAGAATTTCAGTCAGTTTCCTTGTAATAGCTGATATATGACCCAGCCCTTCCAAATTAAATATTTATGTGCTTGCTCCTGTAGTACACCAGAGCAAGCGGGAAGCTTGAACAAAATTCAGTTCTTTTACAAGATATCACTTAAGTCCCAGGGTGAGTAAAGGGATCAGATAACAAACACAACTGCTAGTTCAGATTAGTTTCATTTGCATACAATTTTAGATTGCAAACCCTTTCCTACATCACACCAATGGGTATTATAAAAAAAAAATCACAAGATTATCATAACATCGTCATAACAGATTAAAAAGGTGCCCAATCCATTGATTCATTCAATATATCATACTTCAACCAAAAACTGATTTAGAGTCTAACAGGTCTGGACAAAATTAAACCTGACATGTCATTGGACATGTGTATGAAAAACATCGTAGCCACAACAAACAGATTTGACTCAGTTCATTGCAATCTTGGTATTGCAGTGCCCGATAGTGGTACATTTTAAATTTTAAAGAAAAATAGTGCGAGTTGAGAGGTAAACATAATCATTTTCTGTCACAGACCAAGGAGCTATTGCTCTAAAGTTATGAAGAGCGTCCACATTCACAGCTGAACAGACTGATTATTCATCAGGCTCTACTCTGTAGCAGTTAAACTTAGCACTTAAACACAAAACTTTCCATGGTTTAACAAACAGGTACACTGAGGAGCTTTGATGAACATATATGTTAGTGATGAGTGCAAACTTCGGGTAGCAGCCAGCAGACAAAAGTGAAACGAATAGGCCACGTCGATAGTCTTCTCCATGGTAGGTGGCACCGTTGGTTTCAACCAAATCTGCATGGTCATCCAAGCCTAGCAAATGGAAAACAGCAGGATCTGTTACAGTTTCCCCCTTTTGAAATTCTAGAGAAGATTCTTCATCACTCTCTTGCAAAACATTTGCAAGCTGAAACATGCGTGCCATAGTCTTAGGAACTTTAGTAAAATTACAGCATATTGCAGAGTGCTGCCTGAATATTTTCAACCGTCCTTCGAACTTTGCACACCATAGTCTGACGGCTGGTCCATATCGCCTCATCATTTCTCCATAATGTTTCATGTGATGTATTTTGTTGATGAGATGCACCTTCATTGGTTTGGTGGCTTGGCGTCTCCTTCTGCCTTGGGCGCGCTCAAATTCTTCATTGTCATCATCTACTTCTACTCCGTCGTTATCTGGATCACTCTCATTACCTTCCTCCTCCTCGTCCTGCTGCTGCTGCTCCTCCTCTTCCTCTTCTACCTCCTCCAGCAGGTCATCAATATCATCTTCCACTTCTTCTCCCTCCCTTTCTAGTACATTAGCATTCACCACTACAAAAGGTGTATCCACGTAAAGACTTTTGAAGTGGTTGATAAATCTGAAGGTCAGCGTGTCTAAGCGGTCAAGGTCTTCTGGAGTAAGTTCAAAGGCAAATATAATTTTCATTATATCTTGAAGGAGGAAAACTACCTCCATATGCTGGGCATCTTCATCACTGCATTGCATACCATCACAAATGAGGAATGGCAAAGCACGCATGAGGCACCATATTTGGCACCCACCCTGTCTCAAAGCTTTTCTGGTGGTAAACATTTCTCTCACAAAATTTGCCGATGGCTTATTTTTACTATCTGGTATTCCATAAGGAAATGAAGACACTCTAACATTGAAGTCCTGAACCTTAAAAGCCTTGCACTTGATTACAAAGTGTCTCAAGACCAATTTAATCACAAGTGGAGCTACACCTTCTAACACATCATGGAAGGCATCAAACACTGACCCTTCCACGCAATGGAAAAATGGCACTTCGTTCAATGGGCAACTTCTCTTGACTCCAAAGCGAGAAGAGGCCTTACCATCCAGTTCCACTATTCTGACATGTTCATCATGGTCTTCCTTGGTTCGAAGTGGAGCAAGGGCATTTCCATCTTGCCTGAAGTCTCTCCTGTGAATCATGCACATCCTACAGAAGAGATGGGCAGATGGTGAAAGAAATCCAAGCAGATCATGTGCAGCCAAAGTATCAGCTGAGAAAGCAACAAGTACAGCTCGCAACACAAACAGCTCCCCATTGGCAAAAATATCAACACCCGCATCACTTGAGAGTCTTTTCATTTCCAAGATAAAAGGGGTCAACACTTTCTTGAATGCTCCTGGCTTTTTCATATCTTCAGCATATGCTAAAGCAAGCAAATGAATTGATGATAATCGTGAGCCTAAGTGTGCTGGAAGATTCAAAACTTGAAACAGAAACACTCCCAACTTGTGAATTGTGGTTTTGGACCCAAGAGCACTCGCAACTTCCAATTCATCAAAAAACAATAAAATGTGTAAAACATTTTGGTGCTTTGTTAGAAAGGGATGGTCCTTGAAATGACTTCCATCTACATATGACCTTAAGACACCATCCATGCTCATGAAGTCTTTGAAAATATTGTTCCTCATGGTTCTATTACTCATTATTGCTTTCAAACTCTCTGTGAAGGGAATATATTCAAATGTGGAATGCACTTCAGTCTGCACAAAAGCATTGGTCTTGGGGTCCAGTCTTCTGTCCAATCGAGGACCTAAGTAGTACTCAACAGGCTGCACAAGACCGTACTCTCTTCCAAAGTATTCCAACTGCTCATCTGTTGTCTTCATACCAGCAAACACATCCTTTACATTACCAACCTCTTTCACAAGTTCTTCAATATCAGGTGCTGCCATGCCTTTCTGAAGAAGAAGTTCTGAAAATCTTGTGACTAAATCTGTATGCTGACATTTGAGAAGCTTCATACAACCTGCTTGAAATCGTTCAATAGCCTTTCCAGTCAAAGTGCCTCGGGATCTGAGGTCAACTAAAACTTCTGATGCAATTTTGTTTAGGTCAATGATAGGGAGAGGATCGTCGTCTTGAATATCATCTGTGGATGTACACATTCCTTGTGATCCATCGGTGTCACCATCATCAGAACTTCCCTGGCCAGCAAGTCCCTCCAAAAGCGGTCTTCGAACATTTTGAACCAGGGTGGGAACAGAAGACCGATCTTCATCATTTTGGTCACTCAGAATAACTGAATGGGATGCTTTGATATGTCGGACAAGGGATGTTTTGTTTGTTACCACAGCTTCACAGTATCCACAATTGAATGTTGATAAAAAAGCATGTTTATAACGGTAATGTTGGTTTAAGGCCCGAATGTCAGCATGGTATGTCTTGTCATTTGATGGACAATCACCACATAAAATTGGCTCCTGGAATAAAGGAAACATGAAAAACATAAAAAATATCAATGCATGGTCACTGAGTGAACTTGAGATTAAAATTAAGTACAGAGTGAATTAATTATCCTCACTTACATCCATAATATATATGAAGATGGATCACATAGACAAAATCCAAGTCCAATGGTAACTACAAGCATCTGAAACAAACAATAATCCAACAAATCACACAAACATTAACTAAAATAGGAGGAGTAAAATTTTAAAAAAATCTTAGTTTGAAAACTTAACACCTCCAATTTAACTTGCATACCTGATTTGCTGAGTATGAAGAGGGCGAGATAAGAGAGGTTATTGTTCCAATCAGCACAGTTTGAAACAAGCCGATGGAGCCTACCCGAAGTGGTCAAGCTTATAGCCAACACATCAATGAGAATTGTGCTCAACGTTAAAATTCAAAATAATTCTCATACGTATGAAATTTGAAGAGAGTACTACATTTTCTGCAACCTCTGTGATCATTAAGTCACAGATTAACATACAGTGTTTCGCGATCTCGTATCTCGCATCTCGTTGATTGTGGTTGAATCGAACACTCGAATGTATCGAACCATCGAACGAATCAAGTGTCACAGTGCCGCCATTGGCGCCAACCATTACCAAATGCTTACGAGATCACTTGAAAATTTCAAAACTTAGCCAAAAAGTTAAAATGAGGAAAATATGTATAAAATAAAAGCGAAGCGTACTTGCGAGCCAAGTCGCCCCACGCATTCTCGTTCGTCTTCGCCTCCACCCCCTTCCCCCTGCCCCAGTGGATCCGGTGAATCCACCATCGCCCCTGTAGCGTAGGCCACCCCACGCCATTTCACGCTTGATGGGTTGCCTATGTGCGAAGGGTGCAAATGAGAAAGGACCCCGTTTCGCCAGTTCCACACCGACCGAGAAAGGTCCCCGATGTCTTCAACTTCACTACCACAAGCACCAGCGGAATTTGAGAAGTTCTGACAGATTCTTATCTCTACCTTAGGGAGACCACTTTATAATTCCGGCCTTGAGTGCCTTCAGCCCTTGTAGTTGATACGGTTCAAATGAAAAATGTTATACACAATTTATGTACATTATTGTTCATAATTATGTAATTTTTTTGTGGATATCCTAGGAGGTATTTCGTACGTAGCTTATGTATAATTATTTGTATGCATTTAAGAACAAAATTTTACAGAAGCCTATGAAGCCCTAAATAATACATAACACCGTACAATGTTGTACACAACTAGGTAAAAACATGATTTTACATTGCTTACGTAAAAAAAATAGTACATAAGGCATCAGTGTGTATCGACACCTCGTACAGCTGTGGGCGCGTTAGTGAACGTCGATTAGAGTGACTTCCGGTGCCTGGAGTCCACTTCCGGTTGCCAGAGGTCACTTCCGGCACCACGACTGATCTCGCCGACCTCGAAAACATATATAACGGCACTTCGCATGGCTCTGTTTTGGTTCGAAACTTAAAACAGCAACCAGTCGGCAATTTTGTAAAAAATTGGCGGTTTTGAACGACTTCCGGTTGTCGGAGCGCATTTCTGAGGTCATATTTGGAATCCTTAAGTCAAAATTATGTGGAATCGACACTCAGTTTGAATATGTAGGACAAATTTGGTCTGGTCAAAATTTTAACGTTAAATTACCCCCACCCCCCTGTAAAATCTACCCCCAAGGGAAAAGTTGGGTGTTACGTGGATCAAATCGTCCAAATGGGTCTCAGGAACGACTGTGCCAAGTGGGACCTTGGTATCACAATTTGCCGTTTGTTTTTGTTTACCGCTAGCACTACAAGAGGAGCGGAGGAGCGGCCCTGTTTGCAATAAAAATCCAGCGAGTGAAATACTAGATAAAAGCGTGAGCGGATGGACGATATGCAATGCCGCCGGTGAGCCGAACTGGAAGGTCCAATCCTTCACGAAATTTCGGCTTAAGATAGGGTACTTCGGCGAATCCCGCAACCGAAATAAAAAGCCACAAAGCGCTTAGCCTCCTGCTTCCTAGTTAAGTGGAGAGTGGTGACACCTGTCATAGGGCAGGAAGCCACGCGCTTGCCATCGTTCCTCCTCACTTGAGTTTCGGGATCGCTGAAATACTCCATAAAAATGAAGGTTGATTCGCTTGAAAAGTCGTGTGCTTCGTTACCACGTCCGAAGTGACTCGGTAACTGCATTTACAGACGCCGACGGCATTTAACCAACTCTATACAGAACTCAGAACCATAGATTGGATAACCAAACCATTCAATCCAGTACTAGACGGACTGAACTGATCTAAAATAAGTTTGACCAACAAGCAGACAATTCTGGAAACGGCAGCGGCACGAAGAGAAAAGGAACGCGTAGTCGCACCGAAATAGTCAATAGGTGGTTCCAGATATGGATTTGGCCGGAAGTAGGAACAAAACTGCTTTTAAGAGACCGGGAGAGGGGGAGGGGCAGTGCGCGCGCATACGATCATTGCCCGACCCATGCCTCCCAAGACCGTGTTTCTTACTCCCGGCAAAATCCTTCGTTGGAATACCCTATTCAAACCACGTACCCCGTGTCGTGTACGTATCATTTGTCGCAGTATAAACATGGAACCAGCGCTGTATATAGATCCACATCTTACGTAGATCTCTCTCTTACTAACTGGGCGAGAGAGTTGAAAGAATCCAGATCGTCAAGGTCAACGGCTTCGTCAGCTTCGTCCTCCTGTAGTTTTAGTAAGCACAGCTGTCAAAAGTTCTTGTCCGCTAGAACATGTATTCTCTTGCCGTCATTCTCCTTTTTTTTCAGCACTAGTTTTCTAAAGTATCTCCACACAAAACTGGTTTCCGAAGTACCGTGCAGGCCTTCCACTGAGAAGTCTTGAATACTCTCCTTGATATCCTCTGCATTAGCTTTCATTGTCATTGTTGATTGCACACCACACACTACAGATCGTCAAAACACGGCAGGAAAGCTCGCAGCAGGCAACAGCAACATCGACTCGGTCTGCGCGGCGGGACAGGGCTGCCGGCTGGGGCGAGCAGACGAGGCTGGCAGCCAGTCACAACACAAGGCTCGCTCTGCGCAGGGTGCAGCGCGCGGTCAGGAATCAGGGCGAGCCGGCGAGGGAAGCGTGTCACGGAGCGGGGCGACAAGAACGGCCAGCGCGGAGCGATAAGTGGCAGTAGCAGTAAGCTACATGTACGAGACAACGAAAAGCGTCATTCAGCATTCAGCGCCCCAACCCACCGGCAGAGGGGCGGCGGCGTGCCGAATAAGGGCGGCGGCGCGGCGGCGGCGTCATCGGCGCCAGTGTTGCCAGATTGGGCGGTTTCCCGCAGATTGGGCTGAAAGAGGTGCTGAGATGGCGGGTAAATTTTAACCACCGCCGGAAACCGCGAATTGGGCTGGAAAGGAAAAAAATTCAGGCGGTTTTGGGCTAGAACCAACCTGGAACGGCATTTACCATCTAAGTATGATTCTTATTTCAAAAAGACGCGAGTTTTGTGTCAGGATGTTGGCAAAAGTGGAGAACTCCGCCTCCTGCTCCCATTTTAACCGGAGGGTTTTAAAGCATTTACAATTGGATACTATTATACGCACCAGCGCTGGTGCGAACAAGCGCCGTGGCGTTATTTGCACCAGAACAACTAGTGACAACAACACATCTCTTCTTTATGTGCACCAGAAGAGACAGGGGTGACTGGCTGGTGCACATAATTTATTACATCTAAATTCGCACCAGCTGGTGCAGGTAAAAAGCAAAAAAGTTATATGCACCAGTAGTGTGCCGGTGCTGATAAACATGCGAAAAATTATATACACCAGCCGCCTGGGGCGCATAAGACAGCTAAATGTTATGCGCACCAGAGTATTTGGTGCGGATAAGACAATTCGTCTGCCAGGTGTTTGGAATAAATGGGTAGTCGGTCGAGCTCGTTTAGAAAATTCAAGCGCTAATTTCCAGTATGATTTCGTCGACTGACTTTTTCTGCGTTAAATGTTCCTGTGGCAACAGTAATGAATGCGACACTCGTAGGCAACCACTACGGCTTGCAGCTGTTGTTTTGTTCTCATTTGGCGCGCATCTGGCCCATTGCTCATGTACCGGTAGCCGGTAGTACAGTGCGACCGTTCAACATATCCGCGTAAGTACTTCGTGACTGTCATTATGTATAAAAGTGTGACTTCTTCTATTGTATGTGTCTTTTTAGGTGCAAATGAGTCGTTTGTGTTTTTCTGGAAAATTGTCCTTTTGTTTTAAAATGTGTCATGTCTTGTAGGGTTATGTTCTTTTGATAAGCCAACAACATGACTGGCTCCATAGTTCTTGGACAGAAATTTCAGTCCGCAGAGGAGCTTTTGCTCGCCATTAAGCAATACAGCGAGGAGCAGGGTGTACCATATACTAGGTTTAACACATATAAGGCTGAAACCTATAACAAGCATGTCAGCCCTGAAAAGAAAATGCCGCTTGAACAGGGGTTCAAGGAGCTGATCATGGCTTGTAAGCATTATGGCAAGCCACGACAATCCATACATAAGCCAGGGACAAAAAAACGGCCCAACCAAAGGTGAGCGTTCTAATGGTGTTTAGTTTTGATTTGCCCAAGTCAGAGAAACTGCATTTCTACATGTCAAATTTGTTTCCAGAACCTTCAAGAAGTATTGTGTAGCAAAGATCAATACATGCTATAACGTGGTTACGAAGTGTCACATTATTACAAAACTTGAGGAGAACCATTGCAACCATACTGCGGACAAAGCAAATCTGAAGCACTACCAAAAGTTATTGCCCTTGAAAATAATCAAACATGCTTTCATTTTTATGTTTTTTTCCCCCAGGATATTTGAATGAGCAACAAAGTTGCATTGTTTGTATCGGAACTGGTCCTCCTTCGGAAAATGGTGGCCACAAATGCATCACCTGCGGTAATCCCGTGCACGCTTTAGATGATGTTCCGTGCTGTTCCATAGGAATAAACCCTACAGAGGAAGGTTTTGGGACAGCTGGCAGAAAATGCCTTATATGTGTAGCCAAAGAGAAAGCACTTACCTCCTCAATTTCTGATGCCTTAAATAACATGGATGTGCCAACAGTTTCAATGGACACTGTATCGCAATTGATTGATAAGACTGTGCTTGTGGATTTAATAGGTACTTGAATAATTTTGAAAGGCAGTTGTACTAGCCCAAAATTTACCAAAACCTTTGATTCCATGAAGATGCATTTTTCTTACTTCTTTTCAGATAACACATCTTCATCTCCAACACCTAATCCATCTCAGAACATAAGTGATTGTGACTCATCTCCACCAGCATCTCCCAACAGGTTCCATTCTGCATTGGATACTTTCAAATCACCCAAAAGTAAATAAAATTTAGAAACCTATTCTGGTTCTGTTCGTTTTATGTGATCCTTTCTTATTTTAACTTTTTCATACTGCTTTGAATAATTTCTTTGTTGTATCCACAGTATGTTTTGGTTGTAAGAAGCCAGCAGCATTGTAAGTACCTAGTAACCTTTGCACCTATTGTGATTCTGTTCTCAGTAGTCTTTGACAGTCTTAGCATAAGCTCTTTGACCTCTTCGGTTTAGGCTCACAGCAAGAACTACCAGAAACTATGGTCGACAATTCTATACTTGCCCTGACAAAAACCTTGACCGGCCTTTAAAGTGCAAATGGATGAACTGGAAGGAAAAATCTGCTGTTGCCATATCAAGTATGCGGACAGTGGTGTGAGTGCATACTTGCAGCTCTGGTTACAGTACCTTGTTAATTAGGTTTGTGTTCTTTCTAGGCTCACCAAATCATGGACAAACTCAAAATTTCTTTAAGCCGGTAACATCCCAGGTTTCCCTATCAAGGCTTAACTTTGGGAGCTCTATGTTAGATGATGGCTTGGACAGCATTTTATCCAATGGTATGAGTAGGAACCTTTTGTTGTCTGAATACTGGGTAAGAAATGCTTTTATCGGTGAAATGGTGTAATGTTTAATTCCTTTTTTACAGTTGCAGACACAGTGGATGAAACTCCTTCAGAGGGGATAGGTGAACATATATTTTTAAAATCCTTATGGGCTGTTTTCTCTAAATCATTGTTTGTAGATATTATATTGTATTTGTTAATCGAATCAGTTCCAGTAATCAGTAGTTTCTGCACGAGACCTTGGGATATTATGGTTTGTGTGTGTATGGGTGTAAGTTCATATTATTTGTGGTTTCAGTTTCTTTTCCTATTGGAATGGTGAGAAAGGGTGACAGCACATATGCGGTTGCACCTGTTAGTTCTTGCATTAGGTTAACTCTTTTAAGAATCTCTTATAAAGAGTGGACCTTGACCTTTTAGTGAAAGAATTCACTTAAAACTAGGAGCTTTACACCTGTGGCTCTCATCCCTTTCTCCCATTTAATCTGAAAGGTACGGAGTAGAAGGAAAATCATGGTCTGTAGTTTCCTTTTATATCATCCATTTGGCACAACCTGTTTTCTTTCATTGGGCTTAATATTTGTTTCATCTAACGCCATCAATACTAACATCCCTAACGTCATTATTAATATCATGTCGAGAGTGGATATGCGCACGAACAAAATGTTCCCATGTGCATTTTATGAATGGTATGGACCCTCTCAGACAATTATTGGTCACCGAGGTATTTATAAGTGGTGAGTACATCATCAGCCTGTGAACTGTTATATTTTTTCTTCACATTCCTCCATAGTGTAATGTTGTTGATCAATTTATGTGTCTCGTGTCTATTCTAATTTTTTTTTTTAATTCTTGCCAAGGAGGTCTAATACTGGAGCAATTGGTATTGGCTTCTTATTCACTGTTTTAATCAATTTGTGTTTTCAAAGATATCTCTTTGCCTGCTGATGCTGACATTGTCCTCCAGCGAAGCAATGCCACAATTAGAAAAAGGAAAAGTAATAGTTGCCCCCTTTTTAATTTCACACTTTTAAGCTTTGCATATATTTCATAATTATTATTTGTGCTTTCTAGATTTATCAGGTGATGCAGCTGCTGAATTAGTTGATGTGAAGCTAAAAATGATGAAGATCTCACAGACTATAGAAGTAGTCACTATATCGGACAGTGAGTCTGATTCAGATGACATTACTCATGTGGACAAGCCTGTATCAAAAGTGTTTCCTGCAGGTACAAACATTTATATGAAATGCCCCAACTTAAAAATACGGTCACCCATCTCTAACTTTGTTCTTCTAATTTCCAGGTGAAGACTGTGTTATCTGTCAACAGTCTGGTCCTCCAAATGATGGTGGCCATAAGTGTGCACATTGTTCAACATTAGTGCACGCCTTTGGGTGCTCTGCACCAAATCCTGGTGGTGTGGAAGGGTTCGGGGGAAGTGACCGGCTATGTTGGCCTTGTTTTCATAAAGGTACAAAAACCATTGCCTTCTTGAAGTTCCACTCACCACTTTTAAGAATTTTAAGTCTTTTTTTCTCATTCCAGTAACTGATCAGAGAACCACCAGAGACACAGTTCCTCAAGTAAAAAATGGTAAATTATTAACTTATACTCAAGTACTCTTATTTTAATATTGTGTCATGTTGTATACAGATGTATGTTATTCGCACTCCCCTCTCACTATTGGCACGCCTCTGTATCCCCTGCTTTTGCCATGCTTGCTTCCCCAGTCTCTCTCTCTCTGTGCACTGCTGAATAAACACCTGATTCCCTCAAGCCGCCTCTTCATGCCTTTGGATACAACATGACATATGCATAACAATTTTGCTGACAATAGTTTGACCGCCAGTTGTTACCGCATACTATTGTTCAATTATTCTATCAGAAAGATGTTTATTAGTGATGCGTATGTTTTTTAACTGTGCTTTTATGCTAATTTCATTTCAGATACGTGCTGTGCTGTTTGCAGAAAACCTTATGTTGCCAGTTGTCAATGTGCCTGCTGCATGGAGTTTGTCCATACAGAGGAATGTTCCTTGCAGAATCCTGCTCGTTCAGATGATAGGATTTGTAAAAACTGCTTCTGCCTTCTTTGTAAAAAGAGTTTCAATTCTCACCATGTATGCCAGTGCCACATCTGTTACAATCCAGCAACTAGTGAAGAAGGGGTTATTTGCTACAGATGTGAAAAAATCAGTCACCCTCACACCTGTGCTAAGAATATACGTGCTAAGGAGAAGTTAAACGAACTCAGGTTTATCTTCCAACAATGTCTTTATGCACTGAGTAAGTCCTTAAATCAGTGGCGTTCGTAACATTGCCTCTATATTTAACTTTCGATAATTGTTTCACTTGCTCTGGTTCACAGCCAATGGGGTTTCTACTAGTGTGAAATCCCAAATTACCGATCTTAAAATGTTATCTGATGAACACATAGTAAGAGCCAGTGTTATGCTGGCTGCCCAATTTCAAATGAAGGTCGATGGACTTTGTGCTCCAATGGGAGTTCTTTATGGAAAGCAAGTTGACACACTAAACTATTACCCAAAGCGGAGCAGCAACAACCTCCCATGGGTGCAAATTCTTAACACAGGGCAAGAGCATTGGGTGACAGCAGTTTTTGAAAAAGGTAATGTTTAATTTTTTGCAAGCTACTGAAATGATTTGGATATTTTATTTTCACTACTCACGTGGACATGTGTGTGTGTGTGTGTGTGTGTGTGCAGGTTCATCAGCAAAGATCATGGACAGTCTGCGGGCCAATCCCATTTCTGGCCACACAAAGATCCAAGTGGCCATGATTTTATTTTCCAAGGAAAGGATTACAATAAGCAGACCAGCTTGCAAGCAGCAGAAAAATGGGATCGATTGTGGTCTGTTTGCCATTGCAAACGCCACTGAATTTTGCTTCTCCTCTAAAATTCAGTATGTGGATTTTGATACACAACAGCTTCGGTCTCACTGGTTGAAGTGCCTAGAAAATGGCATCCTCCGTCCATTTCCACGTTGTTCCACGAGGCCCAAAAAGGTGAAGGAGCAGGAGGAGTTCGAATTAGTGAGCACCTACTGTTTTTGTCGCCTTCCAGATAATTATGGGAACCTCATTGGCTGTGATAAGTGCTCAAAGTGGTTCCATTATAAATGTGTTGGCCTTGTTGAAGATGGGGATGATCCTGAAGAGTGGTGTTGCAGTGAGTGTGTGGTGAACACATAAATAGAATTCTGCTCGTGGCATGGTTTTGGTTGAATTTTGTGTGGGGACTGATTCCTTGGAAAGTTTTCTTGTCCTTTTTAAATGTTGCCTACAGCATGGTTTTAGTTGAATTTTGGGTGGTCATTAATCCCCTTAAGACTTTTATCTTTTTGTGTTTTACATGTGTGTCAGTTCTGAATTTTATCCGCAGATGGTTTTGGTAGAATTTGGTGTGGTTATTTCTTGTGAAGTCATATTTAATTGTTGTATTTCACATTTATGTTCTCCCTCCATGTTCAACATCTTATCGTATCAGATACCAAGGAACATAATTAAAGTCTGTGCCCAATCAATCATTCCTCATCCTCTCCTAGGTATGTTTATTCTTTGCCCATGTTTAAAATTCTTTCTCTTTCAGGTTCCTTGCAACACCATGAAATTCCATATTCCTTGCCCTTTCCTTTCTTATCATTTTTATTATTCCTTTGCATTGCCTTCCAATTAGATTCTTCTATAAATGTCAGCGTTTTTAGGCACTTTTGCATCAATCATATTTTTTATAAATGTTTATAACTAGTTTTCGCCGTAACATTTATAAGAAATATTTTTATTGCATGTGTGTTCAATTGACACCCCCCCCTCCTAATTGCTTGCCACTATGGAGCAAGTTGAGAGAGGCTCAGAGCTAGCAATTTTGAGGAGGTCTGCTGTATTTTTTTTTTGGCAGTTCTCATCACCTCACAGAATGTTCTTGGACTTCAATAAAATATATCATTACAAAATGAGAAATGTCCTTTTTCTTTCTTGACAATCCTTTTCCCTCAATAAAAGAAACGTATTCACGTAACTATCCTTTTCATACATGAGAATAGGTAATTCAAGAACATGCCCTAGCTTCAACTGCCTATTTTGGACCAGTAGTATTTTATTTGAAAAGGAGAGGGGCTTTTTCGTAATTGCAAATGCCACTGAGTTATGATTTATGTCTGATTCTCAACTTGAGTTAGTTGAGAGGCAACTCCGTTTACACTGGCTTCAAGGCCAGGAGATTGGACGTATAGTACTATTTCCTCAGGCTCCGCTGTGCGCACTGCGCTTTAAGGGCCCAAACTTTTAGGCTGTCTGACAATAAACGAGAGGTGGGGCAATATTATGTTTTTTAATGACCCTAAAAGGCCAATAATAAAAAAAGTTGTCAAAAATAATCTGGTGCGCATAACATTTAGCTGTCTTATGCGCCCCAGGCGGCTGGTGTATATAATTTTTCGCATGTTTATCAGCACCGGCACACTACTGGTGCATATAACTTTTTTGCTTTATACCTGCACCAGCTGGTGCGAATTTAGATGTAATAAATTATGTGCACCAGCCAGTCACCCCTGTCTCTTCTGGTGCACATAAAGAAGAGATGTGTTGTTGTCACCAGTTGTTCTGGTGCAAATAACGCCACGGCGCTTGTTCGCACCAGCGCTGGTGCGTATAATAGTATCCTTTACAATTATATTGCCCATATTTAGAGCCCCAGGTGGCAGGGTTTTTAAGGTCATTGGTATAAGGCAGGTATCTTTGTATAAATTTATTTTCTCTATTACATGTGTTTCTCTGTACAGACACTGTAGCGCACAAATTTGAACCTTTGCCTACAACATCCGCGGTCACGGCCGTGTCTCCATTTCGGGTACTGCTTTTGCTTGCAGAGGCGCCCGTACCGCAAGCTGGTGTTGGAGCTGCTGATCATGCGCCCTGCACTGTCACTGACAATCAATTGGCGATGAACATCGACCAATTTTGTGCGAGGAAGCTTTATCGCCAAATTTTGAGCGATACAAATTTTATCACCCAGTTTTAGGCGATAAGTCACTTGTCGACAAATTTGAGCGACAAAACCCTTGTGGCCAGATATTGGGCGATAATTCACATGCCATTAATTGGCTACGTAGTTCTTTCAATCCAATACAGAATACAATTAAAACAGAGCATCGATCAAGCATCAGGAACTGTGATGCAACAAGGGTGATATCAAAATGCATTGGCTGCATCATTGGAGCTGCTTGTCAACATGTTACAGATGAGGCAGATGGCCGACAGCTTTACTCGACATATGAGGTGGCACTCTGACACACGTCCATTGTGCAGTGTCCCTTGTCACTCACTTTTCTATGCAAGTTCACTCCAACCATGATTTCGTGTGATAAACTCAGGAACCACCTGGGGTAGCCTGGGGAGAACTTATCATCTTGGGACCACAGAACACTCCAGCAAAGACGCCCGATCTTGAGGCTTGTCGACTGCTGGCACTGACATTACAACATTTTCAGAGCCAATGAACCGACCAAGCCCGGCGGCACTGTCGGTAGACGCGGTACAACGCACACAACAACTTAAAAATGCGAGGAAAATTGTAATGTGGAATGTGGAACCAACACACGCCCACCATTTTGCTTGTTTTCGTTGTTTTCGCTTCTGCTGGCGTGTGCAATTACGATCAGTGTCAAAACACAAGTTGGCAAGTCATGCCAAATTTCGCCGAAAAATCACTGTCACGGAGTGGAACTGCATAAAATATTCAGTATGTCTCACTTGGAAGCTATTTTTCATGAGCCGCAAGCAGTTAATTTAGTTTTGAAACACTTTTCTTTCGAAAATAAATGTTGATGCCGCCCCCTGTTTGATTTGTCAGCGCTTTCGAGATCTCGCGACTCGCGACGCGACCGACGCGACGCTAGCGCCAAGCTAGCGCTCCTGCGCCACGAGTGACTAAAAGCCTTGGCTGTAGGGTTTCGAGTCCCGGGAAAGTTTCCGGAAAAAAACGGAAAATTTCCGGATTTTTTCCGGAAATTTTCAAATGCTTTGGAAAAATTGAAAAAAACGGAAAACAACGCGGCTATGGTACGGTCTTTTTACGCTTCTCTTCCATTGCTCTTGCACTCATAATTCACACAATAACAATGCGTGATTTAATTGTAATTAAATATGAAGGGTTTTGGTCAGTTGAAGTTCAAATGGAGTTTACGACGGCCAATTAATACCACAGCTTTTCTCACCTAACACGGTTTTTACCTGTTATTGGCTTTTACATACACGAGAACGAGACGGAAAGTCAGCAAAGCTACGGTCAATAGATTGATTTTGGACCCCCTGAACTTCCGCGGGAAATGAGTGTTTTTATCAACGGTTAGGTGGCAGCGCATCAAGAAGATTAAAAGGCGAACGTTTTCACAAGGCTGTGGGAAAGGGAAGGCCTCCAGCAGTCCACTACCACTGCCGTGCGGTGCAGCTGTGAAAACAGACGGGCGCCGGGCGCATCAATTGCTCGTTAACCATAGACGAACTGTAAACTGTGTTCACGTTATATAATCCATAAAAACCACCAATACGTATCTTTTGTAGGTATCTTAATTTACGTAGCGTGTTGTAGCAAAAATCTAAAAATTTCGAATTTTTCCGTTTTTTTCCTGAAATTTTGGAAATTTTCAATTTTTCCGGAAATTTTCAGAAACTTTGAAAGTTTCCGGAAAACTTGCATCTTTACTTGGCTGACAATGGCTGCTGCCCAGGCCACCATAAAGAAGGAGAAAAAAGAAAAAGAAAGCTGGAAGTAAGTCTGAGTCGGTTCGGTTGGTTCGGTCCAAGTTGCACAGTGGAATAGTTCAAGTCATTCATTGAACGTGATTTTGTTCGAAGATCAAAGGCACAACATGAATTGCAAGTCGGTCCAAGTCTGCTTTCTAGTTCAAATAATCCCTTTGGTTGTCAGTCTCAATCGACAGCATGCTTCTTTTTTATTTTGTTTGTTTTGATGTGAATTGTTGATAGTGCTGCTTGGGCAATCTGACTCAATTTTCCTTGCTTCTGCTTTCTGCTCGTCAGATCCTTTGACAACTTATTGTTGCTGTGAGTGTGCTCCTACAGCGCTGCGCTACTTCTGTGCTGGTGTTTTCGGGGTTGGTTATAGCCACCAACTATGTGCTGTGTTCAGTCAACTCTTGTGTGGTACCTAGTTGTGAGTATCAACTTCTCTTCATCATTCCTATTGAATCCTTTACTAAAAGACAAGGCGAGTAAAGTGTCACTGTTCTTAGGGCTTTCAGGGACCGATGCACCATAGGAGCCACCCGACCAGGATTATTTATCCTCAGCTTTGAAGTTGCTGTGCAGTTTTTAATTGCACAAAGTTATTGTAGGTGTTACGGGCCAGGGCCGAAGTTCGGTCCCACATAGGATGGCTCGGTCCATGTTAGGTTGGCCCAAGCCCAGTCGAGCCAAGCTGTTCTGTGCTAGCTTGGCCCGACTGGCTCTTGGGACAAGTCCGAAGGCAAGATGGTATGATATTGGCGCGGGAGGGGTGGGGTTGTTCACTTATTTACTGTTGCATTCAAGTCCTGGGTGGCACTTAGAGGGTGGCGGGAGGGGTGGTTTTCGGCCAATGTGGGAGACACCGTCGCGATCCCAATAGCTGACATAAACAGGGCGCGCGGCGATCCACGGAACGTATTGGGTGTTATCCTGGCGGTTCGTGACAACGGACTATTCCAAGTTGGGAATGAGCACGGAGTACTTGCGCGGCTGCTGTCCCGTAACCAGTTCTCAATTTCTAAGGAGGCGTTTGTCAGGGTGGAGGATGTCCCTTGTGACAGACCCTGACTATCCGGGGCCTATCTACGACATCAAGTCTTTCAGGGGGGCAGGGATATCGTAGGTGCAACTGTAAGACTGGGTGCAAAGACAAAAGATGTAGCTGTGTAGTAAAGCAGAAATGCACCTCTAAGCGCCACCCAGGGCTTTCATGCAACAATAAATAATTAGTGAACAACAGTAAATAAGCGAACAGCCCCACCCCTCCCGCGCCAATATCACACCATCTTGCCTTCGGACTTGTCCCAAGAGCCAGTCGGGCCAAGCTAGCACAGAACAGCTTGGCCCGGCTGAGCTTGGGCCAACCTTACTTGGACCGGGCCATTCTAGGTGGGTCCGGACACCGTCCCTGGCCCGTAACATATATTCAGGGTAGGGGGAATTTCCTTTAGCTCAGCGATGCGGGAACAAGGGAAGATGCGGTTGCACGGAAGTAGTGTTACAGAACACATGAGTGCCTGCAGGCCCAAAGCCAACGACGAGTAGGCCTGGGTAGGTGTGCGCCGGCCAGTCCGCACGGCGTCTCCTTATTTCAACATTGGATCGGCTGAAATATTTTGATTCTATTGTACCAGACGTAGTGTATATGTGAGCTGTACGACGAATACAGAGAAGTCTTATCAGTACCCACTGATCAAATTAAAATGTTTAACTTTCCTATTCCATTTTTGTTCCCACAGTCAAAGAGATTCAAAGACTGCAAACACTCTTGCTCCCACCATTACCTATCCTTTCTCAAACTGGAGAAAAGCTTTGTCCTTTACAAAGAAGTCATAAAACCAGAGGATTGGTCGTCTGATACTATGACGCCGGAGCTGTCGCAGAAGGTGTGAAATTTATGGTGGACTAAACTGTTACTGGCATGCCTCCTGGCTCTTTTCAAAAGTACAGATGGCCGGGTGGGTTCGATTCCCGCAAACGGTGTACTCCTAATTTCACGCGTTGTTTCGATGACGTGCCCAAGTGCCGGAACCAGCATTCCCTGACGTGTACCCCCCCCCCCCCCAACTTTCCGAACCCACTTCTGCCTTGACCAAGCAGGCCTAGGTAGGTGTGCGCCGAGACGGAGTCATTGATACTTATGACAAGTTCGACGAACTGTGCTTCATAATGAGAAATTTGGGGAAGAGCCTCCTCAATGGCACTAAAGTCTGGTGCATAGGCATATTTCCGACATGTCCCAGAGTCAGCCACGCGGGCAAGCCTATGTAAGTGTGCGCCGGTCAGAGCACCAAGCAATATGACGTGCTCGCTGCACTCAAGGCCCAGGGAACCCTACAATCTCAATTTCCTCCATGTCTGGCGAGGGTTAGTTGCGCGAAAAGTCTCAAACCTGCCGCACGATCGGCAATTCCCACAAAGTCGTCATGTGACGCTTGTCCGCTATCAATGTGGTTTGGACTAAGCGGACGGACCCTTGTGCTCACCTTACTGACGCATGTAGCCCGGCTATCCTCATGGAATAAAACCTGTTTCCCACCGACTCATTACCTATCCTTTCTCAAACTGGAGGAAAGCTTTGTTCTTTACGAAGAAATCATCAAACCAGAGCAATGATTCTCGGGTAATTAGACGCAGGCGTGGTCGCAGAACAACTTTCACTGATAGGGTATTCCGCTAAACCCCAGAACGGAAATAGGAAGAAGACAAGAAGTACTAAAATATGGGTAAGAAGAAAGGTGAAACGTCCCAAAGCAACAAAAGAGCAGAAACAAAAAAAAGGGGGTAAAGAAATAGAACACATTATATGTACAAAGTGTAGAATGTCACTTTTAAAAGGGACAAGTTATGGTAGCAAGAAGAAAGCTTCAAAACGAGTAGTATCTACCAGAGAACAGAGGAAGAAGAAACAAAATTGTTCTTTTGTGCTTCTTCATAACGGGTCACTTCCGTTTCGGCCCTTCTCCAAAATACCAGTTGTTATGTAATAAATAAAAGGAAGTATTGTGTTCCTAGAAGTTTTGCCTAGGCTGACCTGATACCGCTGCACCTCCACACATGGGCCTGGTTGCCACGTCCCTGTTTATGGCTACAACTTTGTGGGCCACAAACTCGGAACCAAGTTTAGCTTAAACTCATTCGACTGTACACCCAGCCACAACTCGTCCACACCCACTAAAGACCATCCACAAACGTTAGGGGCCGTCCACAATTGATGGGGGCCGTCCACAAATGATCACACCCGCTGTATCCAGGATTTTTAAGTGCTTGTGGTCGGTTCGCCACGCTTCACTCGGCATGCTGAAGGCGCCGGAAGGCGCACCGCGGGGAGGTCGTCAACATTTACGGCCACGGGGATGGCCAGCGCTGCAACCTCCACGTTGGCCCCGGCAGGTGGCTGGGGCTGCTCCAGAAGATCGAAGCAAAAGATGCCGTCTAGTGGTGCCTTTTTTTCTTTAAATATTGTGTTTATGTCAGACGTCAGTCGTTTCTCGTGTGGCCCCGAATGTATAGTCACTGCGGAATGAAAGAGGCTGATTATTTCAGTCTTTGCTATTACGTGTCGTGTATGTACAGTTTCGTTTGTAAGATTAATGACAACAGTTAGACAAGCCCACAACAAATTGCGGTTGTCCAGAAAGTACCCCACCCAGCCACAAATTGTTAACGACCACTTGGGAACATCAACAAATGTTCGCGGTCGTCCACAAATGATCAGAACCAGCCACAAATGGCCTACGACCACTGAGTCTATCCACAAAGTTTCAGGCCCGTCCACAAAAATATCTGATCGTTCGTCCTGTTGGAAAATGCACCTTTCTTCCAATCCCACACTGCATTCCATGTGGATTGCTTCACTTGAAAACGTCCCTCGTCAAATGTGTACCGTTTCTTAACCTTGATTTTCTCCTGTGTTTCCTTCACCGCTGCATTTTTTTCTCTATTTTTTTTTCTCTTCTGATTCTTCTCAAAGTCACTGCCGGATTCAGATTCGGACACATCACAATTTTCGTCCATCTCGATGGTATTGTTGCAGTCTTCAATTCCAATCGGTTTCTTACCCATGATTTCCCGCCGTGTTTCGTTGTTCGCTGAATTCTCTTTCTCTCCTTTTTTTCTCTTTGGATTTCTCTGAAAGTCACTGCCAGACTCAGATTCGGACTCATCAGAATGTTCGTCCATCTCGATTGTATTGTTGCAGTCTTCAATCGCAGTGACAATTTTCTCGTAATCTTTTGTAGTGAATGATTTGTCCACTGAAGTATTGCGGTATTGCAGCCCGAGCGGTGTACTTGATGTGCGAGGGAAGGAAAGGGAAGAAAGAACCGACTGGTTTGGGACCCAGAGAGCAAGTGCGTAGTTTATTGGGCCTGCTTGACTATCGTCTCCGAAGGTTGCCCTGGCGCTCTCGACAATAGCGCCCGCGAGAGGGGGGAAAGGCCAGAGCTGGTAACCAGTGGCGGTCTGGGACCCCGAGGGCCCACCCGGCGTTCTGACCCGTAGGGCCCACCTGATGATTTTTTCTTAAAGGAAATTGCCTACCTTTAGGGGTTAACAAGAAAAAATGAATTTTTAATTTTGTAAAACATCTGAATTGTTTAATACCACATTACTCACACTCACATGACATGTAATATTAATATCACATAAAATTATTTTAAAAGTACAAGGAAGACACGAACTAGTGTCGTTTTTTTAAAAAAGAACAACAATCAAGAGATCAACCATATACTGTGACATTACATAAAATCTTACATATGAGTAGTAGAATTAACAGTAGAAGACGGAGACACGTACAAGTGTCTTTTTGTTAAAAGAAAAGAACAACAAACCAAAAACTATGAAAGCAGCCTTGACATAAGCGCAGAACTCAAAGCAAGCTCATCTATGATTTGGTTTCTGTCCAAATCATGAGCTGCCTTGCGTTCTACGCTCATGAAAAGGAGCGGCTCCAGCAGGGCTTGCGAGAGGGTGTTTCGCAAGCGAGTTTTAATTATTTTAAGCTTCGAAAACATCCTCTCGCAAGCCGCTTGCGTGGTCGGCACTGACATCACAAATTTGTAGGCTATAAATAAGAGTGGATATGCATCCCCCAAAAAAGGTAACCTTAAAAATAGCATCAATGTGCAGGCAAGGCACTGGCCGCATGCCTCGCACTTGACCCTGACTTCCTGTGCCTCCGGATCGTCCGGGTCTGAATTGCCATGGAGGCTGTCTCCGGCTATTGGCAGAGGCGGTTCAGACTCAGAGTCAGTGTCTTCACCAGAAGAAAAGTCAGGGGCGTCACGGTCAAGATCATCGAGATCAACTGATTTATCGTCGCCGGCAGTGTTACCTCCAGCAACAGCAAAGGTAGAGAAGTTAGCGGAAAAATTCTGAAGCTCTACCCTTAGTTTCCTTGGATCAACGTGTGCCAACTTCGAAACTGTGGTCAGCGCATCATTGTCGTCGACATCAATGCTGGCAGCAGAAGACTGGAACCACCTCGGATCCAGAAGGGAACAATCCTTGAGCAGTCCTTCATTAGGATTGAACCTCTCTCGCAAACCCATAGTGGTGTGATTTATAATTTCGAGGAAGACTTCGATTCTGAAGTGGTCAGACGCCTCCTTCAGTAGATCTCCTTCTGAGACGTCGATGTTTTTAGACCTTCTACAGCGTCTGGTAAGAGCAAAGTCTGTTGCAACTCGGAAGTCCGTAATTCCCCGCTTCTCAAGTTCAATGTTAATAAGTCGAGCATAGTTCTTCGTTCTGTCAACAAAGAAGCTGAATTTTTCAGACATAGCTTCAATTTTCTTTATGAGAGTTTGAACCATTGAAAATGTAGCACTGTAGTCTATTCCACTCGATTGTAGGGCATTTGACACTGGAGTAGAATGCTCATATATATGAAGCATTGCAAACGCCAAGAGAAGAGTTTCAAACTTGCACCATTTATCCCTCAAAGATTCAGCTGTAAAACTTGCTGCAGAGTCGAACACTCGAGAAGTACGAATCTCTTCCATACACATTAAGAAATCTACCATTTTAGTAGTTGTTTGGCCATCAGCGTCGACCAGAGAGTTCAGAGCCTTCGGTTTTCCCCACCAACGAGTTTTACCAATCTTGCGAAGTCTTCGCAGCTTCTGGTGACTAGTATTATTCTTGTTGTGCTTTATGGTTTTGATCCAAACGTCCATACGCTTGTAAGAATCAGAGATAAAGACCGAGCCACTTTCAACAAGACCGAATAGGGACTTAGCGGCATTGCAGCACTCAGATGTGGCGGGTGCGCGGGGCCTGGTGCTGCTGGAACCGGGGCGGCACCTGGGGCTGCCGGTGCTGGGGGCGGGGCGCCTGGTGCCACGGCTGCTGCGGGCGCACCTCCTGGTGACGCGGGAGGGTCCGCTGCCGTTGCACATACCGCTGCTGCTGCTGCAGCTGTTGCTGTTGTTGCAACTGTCGCTGCTGCTGCAGTTGTTGCTGTTGCTGCAGCTGTCGCTGCTGCTGCTGCTGCAGTGCGGCGCCGCCGCCAACAGAGGGACAGGCGTCCCAGGCATGGCCCAGCCCGCTGCAATTTCGGCAGCGACTCGGAGCGAGGGCGTGGGGCGCGTTCACGCCGAGCCGCTGATGCACGGAGCCCGCCGGGACCACCGGGGCCGCCACCCGGTGCCGGGGGGCTGTTTGGCCAGGGGCCGGGGCGGCGACGCGCGGATGCCGGCTGCCCTCCAGGGCAGCGGGGGCCGAGACGGAGACCGGGGCCAAGAAGGAGGCGGCGCGTCGGCCGTCGGCGGCGACCTCCACCCGCATTGGCTCCGGTGCAGAGCGAGGCCGAGGTGTTGCCTACCCCTCCGGCGCTGGACTAGTCGCCGTCCCCTGGTGGCGTGGAGACAAAAGACAACCAGAAATCGCGGACGGGACAGTCGGGGTCCATGTACGGGGTGACATTTTGGACATTCACAACCCGCTTTTTGCCGGTGTCGACGTGCTGAATCCGGAGCAGCAAATCATTGATCCTATCCAAGATGAGATAAGGACCCTCCCAGCGCTTTGAAAGCTTGGGGTTGCGTCCGCGATGCCGGGTGGGTCGGTACAACCAGACCATGTCACCCGCGCGGCTCGAGAAGATAGCCGAGTGCACGTCGTAATTTTCCTTCAATTTTAGCGAAGCCGCCGCGCGCTTGAGACGAACCTGCTCATGCACCGCGCGCATGGCTGCGCGAAGCCACCGGGAATAGTCCGACCTGCGCGTGTCGAGGGCGGCGGCCTCGTCCGGGGGCGGTTCCCGGGCCAGATCAGCTGGAAGATTGATCATGCGGCCGTACAGCATCTCGGCCGGAGAGACGCGGAGCGTGGTGTGCACGGCGGTCCGGTAGGCCAACAAAATCAGGGGAATGTGTGACGGCCAATCGCGCTGATCGTCCCGGACAACGGTCGCGATGTGCTGGACAAGGGACTTGATGAAGCGCTCGCATCGCGATGAAATATGTTAGTCCCAGCGGACTCGGCTGCTCTCTGGCAGCTATTGACACCTTAACTGTAACGGCTAATGTTATAACCGCTAAGAATGCTAACAATTTTACCACTGTGCACTATTGCTTGCACACATCAGTTTACCACGCTGACACTTTATTTGGTTGCTTAGCAGCCTACATTTTAGCTGTAGCATCTATCACTACTTTTGTGTTACTGGGACGAAAGCATGAGTCGAAATAATGTTGCAATGTTTGTGTGGTACTGATCAGCTGCTTTCAGACTTAGTCTGGAATAGTGGGCAGGAAAGTATTGCTTAGTTTATCTGCCGCTGCACTGTTCTTTTCTGGGATCCAAAGTGAAAATGGAATCTTTCATTAAACTCTGAAGCTCTGTGGGAAGCGTGCATGAACACAGTTTGTTCCGTGAATCAGGCATTAATGAAGCCGAAAAATTCTTCCTACTTGGGACATGGCATCCTTCTTTCAGCTTGTATACGGTTGATGCAAATGAAAGTAACCAGTTATCAAACCTCAGTAGTAAGGGCCCCCCAGGTCACCCGCCGCCATCTTGGCCCCCCAGGTCACCTGTCCCCCCAGGTCACCTGTCCCCAGGTCACCTGTCCCCCCAGGTCACCTGCCCCCCTCCTTGAGGGGTGTAACCTAACCTAAGCCTAACCCAACCTAAGCCTAACCTAGCCTAACCCCAACCTAAGCCTAACCTAGCCTAACCCCAACCTAAGCCTAACCTAGCCTAACCCCAACCTAAGCCTAACCTAGCCTAACCCCAACCTAAGCCTAACCTAGCCTAACCCCAACCTAACCTAGCCTAACCCCAACCTAAGCCTAACCTAGTCTAACCCCAACCTAAGCCTAACCTAGCCTAACCCCAACCTAAGCCTAACCTAGCCTAACCCGCCCTAGGCCTAACCCAACCTCAGCCTAAGTTACATCGGACATTCGGACAGGAGTGTAACCTCAACCTAAGGTTATTCCCTAATGTCACCCTCCTTTGGGGGGTGTAACCCTGGGCCCCCTTTCCCCTTTCCCTTTCTGGTGGGGGGCCGAAACCTAAATGTGGATGGCATGACTGAAATTCGGATTATGTTCGTGCCAGCGAACGCAATCCGACATTTTGTTCATGCCGTCCTGTTACCAACATCACAATCACAAAATTCTCTCAGCGTTTCCAACTGCGCCCATGAGGCACGCTGAATGCAGTCGTTAGAATTTTTTGTGCGGAAAATTCTATCCCCTAGAGGCCTATACAAAACCGCAAAGATTTTTTCTAATTTTTTGTGCAAATTTATTTTGCAAAGTTTTTCGTAAAACTTTTTTTGTTTAAATTTTTTTTAAAATTTTTTGTAAAAACTTTTTTGTTTTAAATTTTTTGTAAAAACTTTTTTGTTTTTAAATTTTTTTGTAATTTTTTTGTAAAACTTTTTTGTTTTAATTTTTTTGTAATTTTTTTTTATTTTTTTGTAAAATTTTTTTGTTTTAAATTTTTTTTGTAATTTTTTTAAAATTTGATTAACTAAAGAATTTATTTTTTTCGCGTAGTACACCCTTGTGAATTTTTGTCAGGGACTATACACTTCAAGCTGTACATACGTTTAAACATTTTCCTCACTAAGTCATCATTTTTTTCTGCGTGTTTTGTGAACAGCGTTTTAACAAACTTGTGCAGAGTGAAACCGTGTGCTCTGTGTACCAGGTATAGAACACAATACTCGCCACACACTTTCGAATCGAGTGCTTGCAAACTGGTGTGATTATATGTCCACTTTTTGCACACTCTGTCTAAGAATTTGCGATGCTGTGATACGACGGGTGGCATGCCATAGGAATCCCAGAACTCCCCAGCCCCATGTTTGTCGATGAAGAAAGCGACCCAGTGTGAGCCGGGTTTCGAGATGGGGTCCGTGTTACATATGAGTAATGCTGGACGTTTCTCTAGTCGCCGTGGCAAAGTGTCGGCCGCGAAAACACCTTCAAAGAGAGGAGCGATGTGCTTGTCCTTTCTCATCATCGTGTCCAACGTGCCTCCATCCAAACCTTCGTCCATGATCACACGTTATAGTCGACAATCACGTTCCGATTTTTATCGATTTCGATCAAGTTCTGGAACTCTGCATAAATGATGCAGTTGACGGGATGTGCAACGGGCACTCCGAACTTCACTTCAAGCCGAAGTGTCCCTTGTCTCTGGAGATTCCAGTGGGGTTCGTTTGCGGACAGATCAGGAGAGAGATCGAAACAGTACAGTGTGTTCCCACCAGGGTAATCAGCAAAACTGATATTGTTTCCCTCGTCCTTCCAATGAATGCCTGTTCCAGCGAAAAGAGTGTTGTACGCCTCCATGTACAGACCATTAGCAAAGTCAGGTGTGAGTGGCTGTGCTGTGACGGGGTGTCCGTCCACCATCAGACTGAGGTAATTTACATTCAGGTGCTGAAAGTTAAAGGGATTTCGTGTGAAATCTCCGTTGAATGCACGGTTGTCCACGAATCCTATAATGACTCTCTGAGGCATCTGATTCATAAACAGGTTATCGATATTTTTATCTCTCAGCCCCTGTGTGATCGTGACCGTTTTAATGTCCACTCTATTCACCGGGTATTTTGCCGGTGCCTTCTCCAGGGCTTGTGCATGTGCGAGAAGAACAGACGGTGATACGGTGACTTTCCTGACGTACAGTGTGGCGTCCAGGAGACGTATCTTTTCTGTCCCCGCTGCGGACATGAGTGTGAACGCATCGCGATTTCTGATCAGTTTTATACGGAGCTCCACATTATTCAAAAGGAAATGATCCTGGTTGAAAAAATCGATGTGGAGTGGACCCATCATCTCAAACACCCAACTTCTTGCTGTGAGTGCACGCCGTTCGGCAATGCCTGTGTTTTCTACACCGTCCAGAGAGTCGAAATGACCAGGCGTATCATCATACCACATTCTTTGTGTCATGTGAGAATGTTTAGCAGCCGTGTCGTAATTAAGAAGAGACTCGATGTAGGCTCTGTAAGGATATGTCATGCTTGAATGAGATATCACTTTTTGATTCAGACTGATATCGACTTGACTCCACAGGGCATGGAGAGCATAATTAATCGGTGCAGCATCGCTGTTATCATTAGCCACTAGATCGGCACCATCCGCTTTCACAATTTTTGCTTTCACATACAACATAGTGTGAGCTGGATCGATGTATTCATGACCCACACCAGGTACGGAAAATTCTACCGTATTTGCAGCATCGAGTGTGGTGAGTGGTTTGTAAGGCACCCAGTGTGTTCCCTCCAGAACGGTTTGAGTTGGTGGAACCAGCCACAAATCCAATTCGGAGCGGAGACACTCGCTAGATTGAGGGTGCATGAAAGCCATTATGAGAGCAGGTCCTTGATATTTGCCGTGCTTCTCCTACGACCTCTCGGTGCGGAATGAGCCCCACGCCCAACCCTACGCCTTTTTATAGCCCCAGACCCCTTCATTCCGTCCTGGGCCTTTTGTTTCAACCGATTTGCAATTTCTTGCATTTGTTTATTCATGCTCTCATTCAAATTTTGACCGGCCGCGACGTCAGCGAGGACCGTGCTACCCGCCCGCGCAGCCTCCCGCCCCAATGCAGCCGCGCCGCTACGGAAAAGCGGAAGGACCGAGCGGAAAAGACCGCCGAGCCATGAACCGATCCCATAGCCTTTCTGATACGGGGCGCCTGCGTAGTAATTCCCCGCACCGCCGCCGCCCGCCTGGTTGACGTAATAGTCGTTGTAATGAGTTTGCGGAGCCATCAGAGCTGTTTAAAGTGAACCAGCAACGTTAACGTTCCGTGATCGAATGGCACGTATCGGCCTGCGTGGTCCCTTATATCTATTTCCAGGGTGTCAAACGATTTCGTCTTCAACTCAAAGTAGATGGGGTGTTCACAGTGGAATATCGACATGCTCCCGTAGGTCGTATTTATGCTGAGCGGCACCGTCCGCAGGAGCGGTGCCCTCGTGTGACCCACGATCTGATCTGACAGTATGTCCAGGTACACGAACATCTGAGAGGGAATCCCCAGCGAGATGTCAACTGGCTTCGCGGCGTGTATACGCTCGTTCGCAGGGAAAGGACCGGGATGCTCCAGTCCCAGCTGAAGAGCGAGACGAGGCGAAAAAGTGACCTTAGCCTTCTCATCAGGAGTGAATGCATCAAACGCAAGACGATTGTCGGGTTTTTCTTCGAAAGGATTTCTGTCGTGTATGTCATTATCAAACGTCCTAATGGCCTGATGAATAGCGACGAGAAACTCGTCCTTGTTCGGATAACTTCCTGGTTGCACACAGACTGTGTCAACGATGTGCTCAGACTGAAGCGTGATCTCATTTTCTCCCTCAAGGACCTGTGCTACGGTGTTCGGATAGTGGAGCTCAATAAGAGCAGCCTGCCATCTCCCGTGCAGTTCCATTCGTTTCGACAGCTCGATTTTAAAGTGGGATGTCTTGTTGTCTGGATAGACATCCGGACTAGCATTGCTAGGAAGGTAAGCATAGAAATCCATCTTAAGTCGTGATCAGATCACTGTCAAGAATCCAAGAGCGAGATTTCTCTGGATAACCTCTCCAGTGAACGAGATGTTTACGAATGCCCTTCTCCGTCTTAGACCGCACTATATATTCGATTTGGAAGGTCTCGGGCTTGGTGACTTTCTGAAGCTCCTGCTCGTAAAACGTGCCCTCAATTTCATCCTGATCGAGATCCTCCAGCCGGTACACCGGCATGTCATGAGGAATGACCTGAACGACCTTATAAATCTCCTCGCTCCAGTACCAGTTGTATCCTTTTTCGAACTTTTTCTTTTCTCGACTGATTCTGACGAAGTCCCCAACTCTGAACTTGGGGGTTTTCTTTTCTTTTTCCCCGCCATAGAGATTCTGATAGACTTCTAGGACACGATCGGCAGTCACCTCCACGGGCTTCAGTTTGATCGACCGGTGATACGTGTTATTGTAGGCTTTCACAGTATCATCCAGTAGCCCGTCTACATAGCAGTAATTCCCAGTCGCAGTGAATCTCTTGAATAATTTTGTCTTCAGTGTTCTCTGCCAACGTTCGACCACAGAGCATTTCGTTTCAGGATCATAAGTGTGAAAATACTGAATGTCCATCTCCTTTAAATACTTCTGAAAAGGCTTGTTCCTGTACTCTTTCCCGTTATCCGAGAAGAGACGTGTGGGACGTCTTGTGGTGTCCTTAAATATTTTTTCAAATCCACTGACAATCGACTTTGCTGACTTGTCTTTGAGGGGAACAGCCCAGGCAAATTTTGAGAACACATCGATGACACACAAAATATAGGCGTAGTTATGGTTGTCTTCACGCAAAGACTGAAAATCGGTCAGATCAGTCTGCCAACAATCGTCTATGTTATCAGCGTAAGTCACATTACGAGGAAAATGTCGCCTTGCAGGCTTGTGCAAGGTATAAGCATCCTCTCCCTGCAAGTAGGTGTCTACTTTTGTTTTTTTCTCACCCGTAGCACGCCACAGCTTCCATGGTGTACTGTACGAAGCTGGATGAGACGGTGTGTGAAACACTCTACCAAGATTTCCATCCTCCTTTCTGGGTTGGGACACCCTTTTTCGATGTTTGTCTGGCTTTTGGGGTGGGTCGCTCACGCGTTTTGACTGGCGTGTCGACACCATGGCCACCACCGGACTGTTTCGCCTGATGAACGGCGTTTCGTCTTTTGTCGTTCCCTATTAATTCCAAGGGAATGTTCATATGTGCCAGAGCCTGTATGAATTTCCCTACTCCTGTCGGCTCGATATTCTTCCGAAATCGTGTGAGATCACTGATCAGATCGATAATATTCGAGTGGGGCTGCTTTGCACCATCTATAGTCACAGTCCCTGTCGTGTCCCATGTAACTCGTGAGCCAGACTGACACAAATAGTCGTAAATCCGCAGTGCCTGCTCTTTATATGTCTTTGGCACCACGGACTCAAGCTGAACACGCATTTGCGTTTCGTCGCCCTTCGTATTTTCACTTTTTCCATCCACCGACTCGAGCTGGATCGAAATCGGTTTTCGAGACTCGTTAGAGAAGTGAAGATAACGCTGCAGTGCCTCGTTGTACCTTTTCCACTTTTCAGAGTCATCCACATACTGTTTATTTAAAATATGACTCATTTCAGAGTCCAGGGCACTCATTTGTATTTGAGGACTAGCCGTGGGAGCATCATGCATTCGTGCCACACTGTCGTGTGGAACGAGAATCATTTTCTTGACGTGATTCATGATAGGAGTGAAGGCAGCACAGAACTAACGATAGAGAGAAGTAGAGGAAGAAAGGCACCTCCCCGCTGAAGAACAGCTTTCTTCTTAGCCCGAATACTAATGCCACCACCTCTCTGAGCTATGGCGCGCAACTGGTTACGGTGCCTACGCAGTTTCTTTCTCTGCTCCTCTGTAATCTTTATATTACCGATGAGAAGATTCTCACAGATTTCGCAAATCGCGAAAATAAGTGCTCGGTCTGCTTTCTCTAGAATCGCTTTACGCAGGGCTGGCTTTGCTGTTTGCAGAGCTTGCAGCAACGCCTTATGCGTCTTCACGCTCTGAGACATCGTTCACGAATGGCTTATCTACTGCTCATGCAGTCCCCTTTTATACTTTCCCTTGGGGATGTAAACCACCCCCGTTTCTTCAGGGAAGATGCGAGTTCGAATGCGTAGGTGGTCCAACTGTTTCGGCTTAAAGTCAAACAGAATGTAGCTGTGTCCCACCTGGGTAGCGTCCTCGTATGCCTCGAGCAGAGCCCGCCAGTGCTGGGGGTCCACTTGTAGGCAGAAGGTGCGGATCTGACTTAAGTCACGCGACGTCTTAAATAGCACGACATAGTGTGCATTAAGACTGATTTGTCTGAGTCCCGGAGGAAACAGGCACTGACTTAAAAAGAAAATAGAGAGATTCCGGTGATGTGATCCCTTGATAAAGAATTTCAAGAATTCTTTATGCTCTTTCTGTATTTCTTGCATAAAGTCATCGATGATAACTAGCTTAGGACCTAGCCCTTGCGGGTGATCCTCTAGAGCAGGCATTTCTTGTCTGAAAATCACTTCATGATCAGAAGATAGATCATCATAAAGTGGTTGCCACTCTGTGTAATAAAATACGATGTCATCAAACGTCGTGTTGAATAACACATGTCTATTTTCTATCATTCGTTTTATGAAGTATGTTTTTCCGGCACCACTGCCACCAACCACGAGGGAATTACATGGGTGTTCGAACCTGAGGTCCATCCTGAATGATCGTGTCAGTGAAACTGAATGCATTGAGTGAGCAGTTCACTTATATAGGGCCAGCCTGCTCCTCCCCTGCGCCTCAAACTTGGACTTAGTTGTCCACAAGAAGATCCATAGCCTCTAAGAGGTCCTGATCTTCTTTATCCTCGTCGCCCCAGGCATTGAAGCCGTGAGGGACGGTGTGGGCGTCACCAATGCGGCGTCGCTTTGTATTCTCAGCCTTCCAGTTCTTGGCCGAGGCGCGTGTGACTACTTTCCAGGTAGGTAGTCGTGCAATTTGGCGTGGAATAGCAACTTGTATTTTTTCCCTATCACCTAGCACCATGGCCTTTAAGTTTTCAAATGTGACCAACTGATCACACGACTTGTTGATGGAGATTCCCCTGACTTTGATGCAATATTTAATGTTTTCGGGGTTTCCACCGACTGCCACCTTATAGGCATAATTTTTGGGCCCTCCAGCTACAAATTCTGTGATGTAGGACCCTGGACCGTAGTCCTCCTCGATTTGGTCTGTGAGTTCGCCCAAGTGGGAGCCCAATGGGACGTCGGGCTCACCAGGACGCGAGAGATATGCCACCGAATCGGTGTCATGGTAAAGTGCGCGTTCACCTACCATATCTAAAAACTTGTAAAGGTGCAGACGACCAAAACAAGTGGTGAAGGCCGCAAGGATCAGAGAGGAGGTAGGGAGTGACTCCTCGGTGTCCTCGATGGGCATCCAATTGACCTGGAGACAATCATCTCCGAGTGGCATGTAAGCTGAAATTTTTTTGGTGGGGTCTGTGATTAGACGAATCAAGTCCTCATAATTGTAAACCAGCTCCGCTTTGGGGCGTAGAGTTTTCTCCCCAGCTTTCCCCAGTAGGAATTCGCCGATAGCTTCCCCAATGTCCTTAGTCCTGCATTTTTTTCCACCTTTGCGGGATCGATGGTGATCCCATCATATTTTAAAACATCAGCCACATACTTTGCTTTCTGTTCCTCAGACTCACATTCTGCCGGCCACCCGCTGGCCTGGATTTTAATGGCTACGAAGCACCGTATGTACCCCGAGAGAAGGCCATCCTCTCCCGTTTTAGGGTCGTACTGCAACGTACCGGGGTACTGATACACCTCGTGGACAGCCAGGAGCTGATAACCCTTCTTCTGGACTGCCAGAAGAAGTTCCGGGGCACACCAAGTGCCCAGGAGTTTTCGCTCCTCGTCAGAATGCCGACAAAGTGTGTCACTGAGAGTGTCAGCACATGTGCGGCACAGGGGGAACATTAGTTTTCCCTGAGTTTTGTAGGGAAGGACTGGTAGATATAAGTCTCGGGGCGGTAGGACTGTGCATTTCACCATCCCGTTCCAAATGTCCAGGGTTGGCATCTGTGGGTCTCCCTCAAGGTAAATTGTTGGGTGCCCGTAGGGGTAAGCTCCCCGGAGACACATTGCCGGATACTCCGACACGACGTCCACCATCTTGATTTTTTCCCCTTTATCAGGGTCCACTTTATGGTACCAGCGGAGGGCACTGGTCCTCCCACCTGCCAAACCATCTCTAAGGTTGAGAGGTGTGACCCTAGTTGTGGGGTGAGCCTCAAAGTAAGCTTGGACCTCGGGGTCATTTTTGAGGTCCTCCAGGAACTGGCACTCCCATTTTTCCACCACGGTGTAGCCAGACTTTCGGAAGAGAGCAGTGAGGCGTACTGTGTTTTCGTACCTGTTGTCAGTACTCTCTTTAGTGAGAGGGAAATGTTTTGGGCAACCATGCCAGTAGTCTCCATGAAACTGATAAATTATCCTCTCCACGCTCCCATCAGGCCGGGGCACCTCAACGTACCCATCTACAAAGCGACCCATGACAGATACCTCGCGGTCTGTATATTTGGTTTGGATTTTATGACCCAGCATGTGAGATTCGTAATCCAACCATTTCAATGCAATGTGGCTCTGTCTGCCTCTCCCATGATAGCCCCCGGGAGGGACGATGCCAATTTTATCTGGTATTAGAAAATTACGCCTGAAGGCGGCCATGCATGCTGAGCTAAGAGTGATGCAATTAAACATCGGATCGAATCCAGCAATGTCAGAGAATAATGTTCGGAAAGCCTGGCAGGCCTGACGAAGGATGGTGACGTCTGAAACGCAATAGTCTATCAGTTCCCTCCGGAAATTAAATACATAATTATTGCGGACCTGTGTCTCATACCATAAACGAAAGTCATTAGCAGCCTTAGCCTTCATCCCTGACTCAGCATAAAGTTCTCGGTCAGGCATGGGGCCCTCATATGAAAAATATTTCGGCTCATTCATAAGATAAGGGAACCATCCTTTCTTCAGTTCGGGGGGCAACCCGAAGGCTTTAGGCAAAGCAGAAAGTGCCATAGGCAAGAATGACAGTGAATCGATCATTTTCCAGTTGCCAGCCTTCATACAAAGTATTTTGGCACCCTGCAAGGTAAGATCGGGTTTAATTTGACGAGCAATCAGTTCTTGTAGGACGAAAAGCCCATCAAACGCCTTGGCGTTGTGTGCAATGAGCAGAAGTTCACATTTGCCGCCAAAAGATTTAAGGTAATCGACACTGAGTTGTAGGTTGTCAAGGTTATGAAAGATGTGTTGTCTCGTTTTGCACTCTGTGCAGAAATAGTCATTGTGAGGAATGTCTTTACATATGTCACAGACACACTGAGAAACTAATAAATCGGGTTTATGTTCAAATACATTATTTTTTCCCTCCAGAGGGTCACATTGTACTGTTTCAATGTCGAAATAAATTGTGTGATATTTTATTTTATCTCTTTTTTTCTTTTTCAGCCCATCCTGTCATGTAGCAGAGATGGTTTTCCCTCACATTTTCCTTGCAGTATTTACAATACACAAAACCACAAACGTGTTTGTTTTCACGCAGCGTGCTGTAACTTTTTTCACATGCAGTGCAGAATTTGTAGACCTCACATTTAGTGAAGGTAGATTTCGCAAGATTGAGAGTGCGGTGGTTTTCCATACACTCTGGTCCTGCAAAATGATGGTAGCATCTGTCACACCGAGTGAGTGGAATGGTAGGGTCATCGTGGGGTTGAGGGCCAAGACACCTCCAGCAACACCCCTCACACTTGTGCTCATTTTTATGTTCAAAAAAGACAGCACATTTCTCACACTCGAAGCGTGCCTGAAAGGCTTGGCAAGGAAAGAGAATTGCGTAAAAATGGGCATTATGGAGCAAAAGGTGAATATTTTTTTTTCCCTGCAGCGTAGTTACCTTTAAAGACACATTCCTTACCCTTCATGTCTGTGAAGACCAATAATCTATAATCAGGAAGCACATCTTGTAGTTGGCGCACCTGATCTAGACCACAGCGTTTGTTAGCGTCAATCCCTGCCATTTCACACAATTTGAGCGCCTCCTTGCGTTGTGGAACCGAGCCAGGCTGCTTCAATTTGTAAAAAGCATTTTTGTGTACAGTTCCATGAGCTTTGGCCACAGCGACGGCCCGTGTCAAACACGTGGAGTCCTCGGTGTTTTCTGGACTATAAAGTTGCTTAGCAGCAACCTTTCTTTCTACCCATTGCTCCATGGACTCATTGCCTACACGACTCGTGCGTCGACCCCCCTGTTCAGGCGTAGGAATATGAATGTAACTAACTCTGAGGAGACCCTCGACCAAAAATGACTGATTCGAGTTGAGAACCCTACTCAGTTTGTCGATAATGACACGGCCGTTTAACTGATCGGCGCGTCTCATGCTAAACCAGAGGGGGTTCTCTGCATTTTCAGAACTATGTACTTCAAGTATGACGCGGTCGTCATCTTTCGCGCCAACAGCCTCCTGCTGCCTCTGCAGCATCGTGTCAAAGAGCCCCGTCATGAGCTCCTCGGAGGGCAGCGTGTCCCCGAGCCCCTTGATCGCGAATACTTCTTCGCGGAACTTGGTTTTGAACCGTTTGAGTTCCCGTTCTCTGGTTTCAACGACCTCTATCGTGGGCTGCGGGGTGTCCGCGTCATCCTCCCGGTCGGCGTCCTCCTTCCGCGACCGTTTGACCCCGGACGGACCGGGCTGGGGTGACCCCGGCGGCGAACGGGACGGTCCGGGTTGTGGGGACGGAGAGCGGCGCGGCGACTCCCACGGTCGGAACAGACGCGGGGCCGGCTGGGCAGGGGGCGTGGCGGTCACAGACGCGGAAGTGTGAGGGGGTGAGTCACCCTCGGCCTCAGCACCTCCGCCGCCAACCATCGCCAGAGCCAGCCTGTAGGTTAGGGCGGCATGGCGATCAGCCCCGGCATTAACCCGTAGGTAAGCCTCAAATCCGGCCTTGAGGAAATCACGGACGCGAGCGTCGTGAATCCCGGCCGGCGAGTCCAAGAGAGCCGTGATAAACTCTACGTAGGCCTCCGACAAGTAGTCGTTGGTGTAAAAACACCCGTTCTCCCATTCATTCAAAATCTCAGTCAACACAGTGGACATGTTGAAGAGAAATAATGAATGTCTTGAGAAAGACAGAGAGACACTTCAAGATAGAAGTGAGATTGTCTTGAAAAAGACAGAGAGAGACACTTCAAGATAGAAGTACTTTGTCTTGAAAAAGACAGTTTTTACGTGGCAGAGCACGGGGACGCAAGCGAGAGCGCTAAGACACTTGGGGAGAACGATGCGTTAGTGAGAGAGAACTGCACTGAACGACAACGAAATAACTTGTGCTCTCTCGGCGCCGCGGCGCGCCTTTATCCCCGGCGCGGTAGTTCTCCCGGCCGCCGCTAGGCGGCGCCACGCGCTGGAGCGCTGCGGTGTTAGTAGTTGTCTCTGCCGCCGGTAGGCGGCGCGCGGCGCTGGCGCTCACCCCTCCCCTCTCCCCGCCACCTGCCTGCAGTCTCCCCCCTCTCCCCCTCCCACGCTTCCATTGCACTCGGTGCATGTACAGACTTGAATTAATTAGTTCCGAACTATCCGATAGGCGGCGCTCATGTCGCGTGGCGCTGGCTGACGCCAGGGATAAAAGGCGAGCTGCGGCGCCCCGAATCATCTATCACGTTCACGGAGTCGTCCGGTGCAGTCCTTACGTACCCTTCGATTTTCGCTGAGCTCTTAACCTCAACTGTCTTTATCAAGACAAATCACTGTTCTATCATGGCTAACAAACGTGTGATGGAGAATTTTGATTTGGCCCCCGAGGCTAAACGCCAGTTATTGAGTGAACTGGTGAGGGAGCTAGGGTTAAGTGCACCTGGCGTCGATGACGGGGATGGGCCCTACCCACTCGCCTACGCCCCTGCTGTCCCTTCTGCTGGTGTTGACCTTGATCAGCTGTGTAATGCAGCTTATGACACCATGCTCAATAAACCATCAGCAGAGGAGCCCATTGATTTGGATAAGCTTTGTAACCAGGCATATGATAATTTTGTTAACAATCAGTCCACCTCTACCAAAAATCTTGTCAATGTAAATTTGAAAGTAGGGGGAGGAATTGTCAAAATATCCACAGGATGTGAAATACAAGGATTTCCGTTTGACAAAGGGTGATGACAAGATCATTCGAATTGGTATTGATATCATTAATTTCTCTCCTTACATCATGCTACTCGGAGAATCCAACAGTAAAGGAAATCGGAAGTGGATAAGAATGTCACAAGAAGAGTTTCACGTTTTTATTTCTGATGAGATAAACTCTTACTTTCAGCTTGCATTGGAGACAAAAAGTAATATTGATCGTGTCACCATTGGTGGACTTGAGCTCTCTATTTATTTTAATAAGAAAATAAATATTCCGTCTGTCTGTGTCCAACGCAAAGATTCTTTGACTCAAATCTACCTGGGTCAACAATCGTGGCAGATGGTGCCAAGATCCAAATCAGCCATGACTAAAAAATTAACAAAGCAAGTAAATTTGTGTTGTGATTCTAATATGTATTGGACTCAAATGATTCAAGAATGTAAGTTCTACTGTGAACAGAAAGGTTTTCATTCTCTTTCAAACTTGACTCCAGTGCAAGCAGAGAGGCTTCTGGTAGAAGCAATAAATTCAGTCACAACTCCCTTCCCTCATAAAATAAAAGATGAACTCATCATTTTCTTTCATTAAGGACAGTGTCAGTAAAATCATGAAAAACATTTGAGCAACAGTCTCGTGAAATGTCAACAGTGAACATTTACGTTCCATGCGAGAGTGGAAGTTGGTGTAAAAAAATCTCGTGAATTGTTAAGATTCACATTACAGGTTAAAAAAAACAGCTTGATTAGAGATTCAACCCCTGCCAATTTGAATTCTAATATGAATAAGATTTTTAAAATAATTCTGCTTTAAACGAAATAGAAAAAAGAATTTATCAAAGACAAGGTGGATTGTGAATGTAGTTGGAAAATAAAATTAAACTTGGCAGTTTAAATCTTATATTTTTTCCATCATAAAAAAATAATCAGATCTCGGAAAAATTAGAAGGAAACAAAGAAAAAAACTACACTAACTCTTCTTCTTCATCAAATCTCTCCTCCTCCTCGCCAGCTCCTCGACAGCAGCAGCAGACTGAAAATAAAGAGAGCAAGAAAATGTAGCGACAGTAAAGTCACATATATAAAGACATCAGTGTTTAAATGCCTACCATTTCAAACGTTGGTGCCTTAGCCCTCGGTGTCACGATTGTGGGTGCAGTGCGTTTTCGCCCCCATCCGGGTTCGAGAGCTGCAGAACTGCCGGGGGGATGACGTGTACTTTGCACACGCAGGGGCCGACACCACTGAAGAGCTGCTGCCGGACACCGCTACAGGAGCAGGTTGACGTCTGCTGGCAGCAGCACCCGAGGACATCGCAGCAGCGGAGCCTGCGGTCGCCAAACTGTTTCTGCAGTGGCCGCTGGCAGCAGCTGAAGTAGAGCCACCAGCAGCAGCAGCCACGTCGGCCAAAAGCTCAAGCCCAGGAGCCTCGGGGCGCTTAGGCCCGAGCCTGGAGAAGACAGCGGCCCGAAGACGGTTGAACACCGAGCCCTAAAAGCAGAGCGAAAACGAAGCTTATTAGAATTAACAGTGATAGATTCAGGATTACAAAGGCGAAGTGCTAAGTACCTCGGAGGCGGCGGCGCCATCTTCGAGCTTTTCCGGGGTGCTGGTGGCCACGGGGACGGGCTCCTCCATGGGGGAACTGTCCGGCGTCAGCAGAGACGGCGGCGGCTGAAGGCAGCGACGCGCCGCCTCCTCGGAGGCGACCACGGCCGCCACCATATCCAGCGGCGCGTCGCTGCCTTCAGCTGCCGCCTGCTCCGCCTCCGCCTGCAACATGATCCCCCAGAGGTCCGGCATGTCTGGGGCCTAATGAAAATAAAGAAAAGAAGTCACATTAGCAGTACCGATAAAAAAAATCGATTCGGAAAGAATGCGTGGATTACTTACAGGGTCCGTTCGACGCCTTGGCGTATACCACGAGTCCTCGGTTTCGGTTGAATCGTCCCACATCTCGTCAATCGAGGCGGTTGAGTTGCTCTCATTCGCCGGGGACGGGGTTTCGGCTGATGGACCTCTGCTTTTTTGAGGAGCCGGGGCTATGAGGCCCTCATAGGTTGTCATTCCCTCCTGAAAAGGAAAAAACGGGTGAAAAAAGACGTAGTGGTGCGATCTATTTTACGTTCGCTATCTTCCTTACGCGCGCGAGCTACAGTACGTAACACGCTGGCCTGGCCACGGCTCGACTCGGCACGGCTCGACTCGGCACTGACTAGGTCGGGCTGCGACGCTGGGCGCCCGATAGGTAGACTAGCCCGCACGACACGCGTGAATTCGGAATTGCCTATCCCACAGCGCACAGCTGTGCTGCGAGTGGAATCAAGGTCAAGTTCACGCACGCCACGAGAGGGAGAGGGGAATACATCCACTGCGCGCCAGGCTGCGACGCTGCGGTTGTAGCCGGCCGGTTCCGCTTGGCTGCCTCGGGCCGATCAGCTGTGCGGAGGGAACGCGGCGGCGTGGCGTGGCGTGGCGTGCCCGCACAGCTGTTCCCACGGCTGGCTCGGGCCGTGCCTGAGAGTGACGGCGAAGTTCGTCGGTGCGAGGCAGGACACGGCGTGCCGCGCTCACAAACCACACACACACATACACACACACAGCGACGTGTTCACACACAGGCACAGCGAAGCACTTACACCGACGCTCAAACACACACACAAACACACACACGGACGGGCACACACAGGCACAGCGAAGCACAAAACAACGTAACTGAACCACGTGGTCGGCAGCGTTACGACGCAAGACATGTCCACACAAGAGACGCGTTAAAACGATTGAACACAGGGAATGCCTTACCGAGGAATACCCTAGGCACACGGCGTAGACACAGGTAACACCCGCGTTAAAACAAAGGGACAAAGCACAAACACACACACAGACAGGGAATCCCCTACCGGCACCTGTAAGCACAGAACAACGTAACTGGCCCACGCGGTCAGCAGCGTTACGACGCAAGGACATGTCCACACAGAGACGCGTTAAAAACGATTGATCACAGGGAATGCCTTACCGGGGAATACCCTAGGCACACGGCGTAGACGCAGGTAACACCCGCGTTAAAACACACACAAACACACACACAGACAGGGAATGCCGTGCCGGTACGGCTAAGCACAGAACAACGTAACTGAACCACGCGGTCGGTAGTGTTACGACGCAAGACATGTCCACACAAGAGACGCGTTAAAACGATTAAGGGCTGAACTCGGCATGGTCAAAGAATAAGTTTCCATGCGAGTCATAGGCACACGAAGGCATGGGCACGCCATGGCACGCGATGCCACACAAAGACAAAGGACCGACACTGACGCAACAGGATTTTCACTCGAATTTCACAAAATTACTCACCATTTCAGCCTCGATGGCCGCAGCAGCGGCCTCCAGGCTTGAGTCAAAGGAAACTGACCCGAACAGGTCAATCGTGTCCCCGCTTTCTTCTTCCATGGTTGATGCTTGGCCCACTCCACACAGCACGAACGTTGATGCACCACTGACGAGCTGGCTGGCTTCGGTCTCGGTCCGGGCGAAACATCCCCCACCCTTAAGCTCACTTCCAGTTAAGCGAATCAGGCGAACTCTACCGAAGAGACTTCGGGTATGGTTCGGGTTCCGCTTCGGCTCGTTTCGGCTCCCGAAGTTATGTGAACAACCCTCGGCGTTCGCGCGCTTCGGCTCGGGTTTCGCGCGCATCCTTCGGCTCGGATCCTCGGCGGCGGCACGGAGCGTTCGGTTCATATCAGCGTCGGCACAGCGCGGTGTAGTGCGGAACGAGAACGGAGAGGCGCGCCCTCGAGGCGCGTGGTTTCTCCCTTCCTCTTCCCGGCTCAGCGTAGCGGCGTAGAAAGTGTTGCCTACCCGGCAGGCGCTTCGGAGCGAGAATTCGAACGGTGCGCGGCGCGGCGCGGCGATGAGGAAAGGTATAAAACAGAGGTGTTTTAGTGAAAATGTTATAGAATCAGAATGGATGTCAACGGTGTGATATGGCTCTTCATGCTCCTATGTTCTCCCTTAATGTGCGTGACGCAGAATGTCACGGACACTGATGTGCAAGGCAGTAGCGAGGTTGTCGACACGATTTTCTGTTTTCTGGGCATTTTACTTCTTATCGGTACTTGTTTATCGGCGTGCATTAACGGTACAGAGTTTAAACCTGTGCCGAAACAGAGTGCATCGACTGTAACAGTATGAGGCGTGTGTGTGTGTGTGTGTGTGTGTGTGTGTTTCTGATTTTCACCGATAGACGGTGCTATAGTGTCGCCTTCGTCGGCTATAAATTGAGCCGCATCAGCACCCCCTGCCATTAGCATTTACAGCGCGTAGTCACATGCACCCACCATGACTCTCGCTGCTTGTGACATCCAGATGCTGAGGGGTACGGATGGGGAGTACGTCATCAAAGAGTTCTCTCTGTACGATCCTCTGTGGGACCTCACGCGGTGTTCTGAAGTGTTCGCACCACCGTATGACGGCACACTGGTACCACCGTATTACAGACGCCAAAACAAATATGTGACGAATTATGTCCACGCACTCCAGTGGCATCACGGCGAAAAACCATATAATGAGTGCTATGAGATTATCCAACACTGGACCTCTCAGTACTCACGTATCTACGTGAAGGGTGTGGAAAAGAGGAGAATGCTTGAGAGTATTGTTCCCTGTGGAGTCAGTGTGATCAATATTGAAATATTCGGATGCCCTAAGTTGCAAAGCTTGCCAAGACTCTTCGTTCCGTGGCACTGCAGACAACACTCTGTGAATCCGATACATACGTGTGCTGTACAGAATGCAAAGCGCATTGGTCTATGGTACGCTATGAATGAGAGTAATCTGTAGTATGGTACGAAGTAAAAAAGTTTTACAAAAAAGTTTTACAAAAAAAATTTAAAACCAAAAAATTTAAAACAAAAAATTTTAAAACAAAAAAAGTTTTACAAAAAATTAAAAAAAAAATTTGCAAAATAAATTTTGCAAAATAAATTTTGCAAAATAAATTTTGCAAGAAAAAAATTTATTCATTAGAAATAAATTAGCGGTTTTTGTATAGGCCTCTAGGGGATAGAATTTTCCGCACAAAAAATTCTAACGACTGCATTCAGCGTGCCTCATGGGCGCAGTTGGAAACGCTGAGAGAATTTTGTGATTGTGATGTTGGCAACAGGACGGCATGAACAAAATGTCGGATTGCGTTCGCTAGCACGAACATAATCCGAATTTCAGTCATGCCATCCACATTTAGGTTACGCCCCTCCACCACAAAGGGGAAGGGGAGAGGGGAAAGCAAGGTATTCACAAAATGTCAGATTGCGTTCGCTGGCACGAACATAATCTGAATTTCATGAAAACCTTCCTTAAGTACCGCCCCCACAAGGGAAAGGGGAAAGGGGGCCCAGGGTTACACCCCCAAAGGAGGGTGACATTAGGGAATAAACTTAGGTTGAGGTTACACTCCTGTCCGAATGTCCGATGTAACTTAGGCTGAGGTTGGGTTAGGCCTAGGGCGGGTTAGGCTAGGTTAGGCTTAGGTTGGGGTTAAGCTAGGTTAGGCTTAGGTTGGGGGTTAGGCTAGGTTAGGTTGGGGTTAGGCTAGGTTAGGCTTAGGTTGGGGTTAGGCTAGGTTAGGCTTAGGTTGGGGTTAGGCTAGGTTAGGCTTAGGTTGGGTTAGGCTTAGGTTAGGTTACACCCCTCAAGGAGGGGGGCAGGTGACCTGGGGGGACAGGTGACCTGGGGACAGGTGACCTGGGGGGACAGGTGACCTGGGGGGACAGGTGACCTGGGGGGGCCAAGATGGCGGCGGGTGACCTGGGGGGCCCTTACTACTAACCTCATAGGCACAGCGGTACTGTCAGTTGAATAGAAAATCGATTCCGAAGTGGATTTAATGCTCCTTAGAAGAATGTGCTAAGTTTGTTTGCTATGCAGAGTTCGTAGTGTGTGTATATATCTTCTTCATAAATGCAGTAAAGACATGGGCCCCTACAAGAAAACGGTTATTTAAGTTGCCAAATGATATATTGACATGCACATGAAATAAGAAGTAAAAACATTACCCAACCATGTTAATTAAAAACAAAGTTAAAAACAATCAAATAAAACAAACTTGTCTGGCACGACAAGGATTAATACAAGACATGTACAAATAACATATTTAGAGAACCAAAACTTGTCCATAATCACATTAGGAGTATCACAAAATATGGCTACAACACAAAATTAACCAGCAAAGTGGCGTGTCTGATTGGAGCTGAAGGCCTTTCTGCAGCAAGGGCATGCCATTGTCCCCGTCTCAGCACACATGTTTCACACATCAGGTGTGTGCAGCCACTCACGGCCCAGTCAGGGAATGACTCCTCGTCAGGGCACACTGGACATCTCGGCAGCTGGTCAGGTGATGCATGCATATGCTGCCACTTGTATTTTGGGCTTTTTTGCAGGTTTATTCTGCAGTTGGTGGACGGTCTGAAGTGACTGTAAAGCTTTTTCGTCCGCCTTCTGCGTCTTTGAAGGTCTGCCACGTTTGCGCTTGACTGGGATGTAGAGATAATTATTAGAAAGGCGCTTCTGACACAGAGGGAAGTACTGAAAACAAACTGTACTCACATGGTGGGATGGTCTGGACATTTGCAGTTGATTTCTTCTTCTGAGGCATTTAAATGCCAGATTAGAAGTCCGGTTCACTATCGGATGTGTCTTCATCTTTCCCGTCTTCCTCTTCCGAAGTATAAGGGCCGTTTTGGCTACAAGCTGTTGAAAGAAATATTGCAATCAACATTTTGACAGGACATACACTGCCGGTCAAAATTAGCGCCCCACTTTTTCCGATGCTTGCCATTTCCACGTTTTTTTAAGCTAGGAAGTTGCCGTTTTGCATGCTGTTGTCCCCATGGTTGTACTTAAAGGTCCCAAAGTGCCAGATCCCGGAGCCACCCCTTTCGGAGGGGGTTGGCTGTTCGACTGCGGCGGGGTGGACATTTCGACCTAAAAAGGTCCCAAAAACGCCTTTAAATTTGCTGGAATTTCAAAATTTTTGGTGAGCAGTGCTAAATGACGGCCCTTGACAAGCTGACGTCAAAATTTTCACGATCGGTCATACCCACCCCCCGCAGGCAGCCCACGCAGCTTCCCCGGCCGGCAGATGGCATCCAGAGAGAGTACGCCGGAAGATGCGCGCGCCCTGCCGGCGCGTCAGTCATGTCATTTGCCTGCCTACCAGGCGCTCTGTAGCAGCGCTGGCCGGGCGAAGAATGCAATGCTCTCACTTTAACACTCCCCACGGGTAAACCGTGTGCAGGCGGAGCCGAGCCGAGCCGGCGGCCCCCTTGCTTCTGGTAAACAATGCGACCCGAGCAGTGCGCGACAATCTCGCGCGGCCTCACGGCCAGGCTTCACGGCTTGCAGTTGTATTATGAGCAGCACGCCCTGTGCAGTGTCAAGCGAGGTGCAACCTCCATACTGAGACTGACTTGACAGGTTTCAGAGATGCGATTTATCACAGTTGTGTCTCGCTCCTTATACTCTTTCCAGTCTTTTTAACAGAATTAATGGACCACTTCAACCAGAAGATGTGGGATATTCTTCTCTATAAAAAGTGTCACAACTGAACACAAACAAACTGCTCAGTCAGCAGTCAGTTCAGCTCCGCCGAGCACCGCGCCGCCTCCGTGCAGTCTATCCTCGTGCAGTGGTCGCGTCGCAACTGGGGGTCCGAGTTCGTTGGAGACCGGTTGGGACGGTTGTGTTTTGGTGGCCGCCTGTGGTGTCGTTAGTATCTGATCAAAGGAACGCTCATGGAAGGTGCAATGGCTTTTTTTGACGCCGCTGTGGCGGCAACCAACTAGCGCGTGCGTGCGCAGCGGGCCGGCCCAGCCAAGCTAGTGGAATGGGGCAATGAGGCACTAGTGTGGTTGTTGTTGTTGTTGTTGCTGCTGATGGGCAGAGTGAAGTAAACCTTTTACCGTAGCCGCCATCCAGTGCCCGTCTGTCTGGGGTTACCAAATACCAAGGCATCCAAGGTTTCTATCGAAAACCTTTCTAAGCAGTGATTTCTGCGCACCACAGCTTCTGCAGACGCCCTGTCTCTCTCTCCCAGCCTACCCACGACCCGGGCGCGGGGACCGTACCCAATGACGGGTCATGTGGATCAATGTGGGCCACCGTCTGACGTTAGGATGGTGGGGGAGCCGGCCCGAGGAGACGGCTGGGCCAGGCGCTCCGCACTGTTTATAACTTTTTAGTGGTTAATTTTTACCGAACACGGCCGAAATTTCGAGGACATGTCCAGGACCACATTAGCCACCCGGGCAATTGGTCGCAAGTCAAAATCCGGAACCGCGCTCTTTTTATCGGTGTTTTGGTGTCCGGCTGGGCCGGGCGCCTGTGGCGCGAAAAGTGGGCACCCCGCGGGAGCCGTACCAGTGCCCCACGGGGATGTGTGAAGTGTGAAGTGTCGTGTGCAAGTGAAGTGAAGTGCTCCGCCCCGTCTAGTGAAGATATCTAGTGCCAGTGTCCAGTGTTTGTCTGACGACTCCCCACGTGGGGCCCCCGCACAACTTGTGCACCCCAGGCGGTCTCGCCCCACCCCACTCCACCCCTAGCCCTGCCTATGGCCCGGGCAACTCGTGTCCGGAGCGGTACCCAGATCGGGTTCCCGGCTAGAGTCTAGAGCAAGTCAGGGCGGCCCTGTGCACACCAGCAAAAGATAGGTTAGGAACCCCATTCCTGGCATGGGCTGCGGTGTGTGCAGCAACGTGCCTTGCCCCCTCCCACGCGGCCGGTGCAGTACCGCAAACAATAGCCCCCCCCCCCCTCCTCTCTCCTGATCCCCCCGTCCCTTCCCTCGCCCTGGCCGACGGAAAACCCCCAGGCTCGGCAGCTGATGCCGGATGCGTGCGGAAACAATAAGCCGAAGTGCAGAGAGGACAGGACCGTCGGGGACGTACCTGCGGACGCAGCCTGCTCCGACGCCCCCCCCCCCCTCCCCTTCACCGCCCCGCCCCGCCCAGTGCGCGGCACCTAGAGCTGTCGCTACTCCCTGCAGGTGCCGGACCTTCTGCGTGCCGAAACAGCAAGCCAAGGCGCAGAGAAGAGCCGACAGAGCCATCACCGCGAGACAACCCCCCCCCCCCCCTTTCTACCACCGGCCCACGCAGGCCCACCACTTTACTCTACCCGCTCCACATCAAGCTCCACTGAAGCATCCACGGGCGCTGCCGAAGAACTTCAGATAAGTGTATCCTAAGGTTCTGGCGATGGTCTCCACCAGGGAGGGGGTGGGGAGGCTGCACAGGGACAGGTCACGACGACGGGTATAAACTGGAGCTCCTATAACGAGCAAACCTCGGCGCTAACCCGGCGCCTATACAGCGCGACGAAGAAGGAACCAGGAGCTAAAGCTTCGGCGGTTTCGGCCAGACCAATGAAGAAAAGTCGCGAGGATAAGCGCGAAGACATGGAGGACGCGGGGCAAAAAGAAGCGGGTGCCGACGAAGAGCTATGCGCCCCCGCCAGGAGGGCGGGTGAGCCGGAAATTATAACCACTACTACTAACCCCTCTCTCCCTCTAGCGGCCAGTGATCGCGTGGAAGCGGTGTATGTCTGAGGTTGTTTTCACGACGCGGGTACATCCTGGGAGCGCAGGAGGCCACCCTGGCGGAAGTCACGCCCCATTCAGTATGCAGTTGCGAAAGCCGTGGTTCGGGCCCAGCCCGAGACACGGCCAGCCGGGCCGGAAAGCGGCCTAAGGCTTTAACCAACCAACCAACCTTATAATATCAGTTCGCCGCACTCGCTACGCCTGTTCGACTTATCGGGAGTAAAAGCTAGCTGACACCTCTTTCTTCCATATTATATCATTTAGCTATGCTATGCTAGTGCTATTCAAAGAGGTATCATTTGCTTAAAAAAAAAAAAAACTCAAGACACCAATCCATGCTGAGGAGTAGCATCTTCATAGTAATGCGTAAACACTGACACATTAGAAGAAGGGATTTCAAGTACAGGAGCGAGAATTACGTCCACAGCATTCACAGCCACCACGGGATCTAGATGAGAGCCTACCGGCTCAGGGGCCGCAGCAGCCGCAGCGTCTTGAGGTACCTCCACCGGGCCACGGGCCCTCCTCGCCCACTTCAGCACACTGACCCTCACTGTCGCTGCATAAGACGATGACTTCGTACGCCGGGCTCTCTTGGTGAAGGTGAACAACGATGTTGCCATCCAAAGCGTTTAGCCATTTTCAATAGGAGTTGTTGATGCGCACACTACACCACAGACTCACACCAAAGGACGCTAAGGACCAACTGACGCGACGCCAACGGGGGCGTGACAAGTAGGCGTAACGGTCGCGGGAAATTTTAGGCGCGAGCGTAAAACACACCCGGCGGCTCGATAGCCAATCAGAACGCAGAAGTCATTCACATAGCAACCACAATCGATGTAGTTAAGTCCTCGGATAAAATCAAAACGTCCCAAACAGGTTTAAAGTGTTCGATAAAAACTCTGACGTAGAGTTAGGATTTTTGAAAGGCATCTTGGTCCCTAAAGTGAGTCACAAGCAAATAAGCGATTCAAAAATACGTGAGGCAAGTGAGGTCGTCTCGTAGTTTTTGGCGGCATTTCACAGTTCGTGTACCCAATGTAAACAAACGAAGGTCGCGCACGAATAACGAACGTAAACGATTCTAAATTTAAAAATCGAAATTCAAGCAAGGGTTCGCATGAATAAAAAGGAAAGATATGACTAAAAGAAATAATGAATCAATGAATTTCGGATTTCGGCAAAATCTTTTACACTAAGGTAGAGATCTAAAATTGAGACAAAACGTGGGTCAAAATGACGTCTCAAGTTTGGAAACCTTAAAATAGAAAAGTTAGGAGTCCGACAGGAGAATTGGAGATTTCAGCTCAAGAAATTCCGAGAACACAAGAATTCATCAAGGAGGCTGTAAAATCATGGAATTTTCAACGAGAAGTCATCACGACAACCACAGCAACATCGGGCAGGCATCAGGCAGACTGTTTTAGTCTAAGTATTAGAATAAGTCTAGTCTGTAAGTTGATAGGTCAGAACCGCGATAGGGATTAGCATGACACCAAGGGCATAGTATGGGCACCGTAACCTGAAAAAGGTTATGAAAAGGTTAAAAAAAATACCGTGTCAGATGTAATTATGTTTCAGTGTATGAGCATTGCCTCCAGTCATCAAATTGTTTCACGCCATAGACTCAGCCACAAGTACCAGCTACCAACATCAAAGATTCAGCATGTCAACTGGAAGATTTAATAATGTTTTCTGATCCCCTTCCTCGAGAGGATTTCTAAGTCTCACACGGAAGCAGTCTTACAGCCCCGCTGCTGTCTTTACATAAAAAAAGATTAGAGTGGGTTTATGCATTCCTGGCCAGACTGCAAACCGGTGTGAAAGATATCTAAACTCGGCACGACTGTAGTGAACTAGGAATGGATCAAACCTATCTGTTTATTTGCTTTTAACCATGAAAGTCATTTGGGCTTAGAACTGGACACTCTAAGCGAGCACAATTGGTGTTGTGACAAATGATGAAAGTTGTCTTACAGGTCAGCAAAATTTAGATTAGCTAGTGATAGGTTTTTTATTCGGTGAGCTTCTGAATAAGGTTGTTGTACCCACTGGGTTTTTCCTTTACTCCTAGTCCAAATGTGGAAGTCTCAAATGTCCACTTAAAGTCTGAAACGTGTTACCATAGTCAGGAATAGGTAAAAGTGATCAATTATTGATGAAATTGTAACATTTAAAATATTTGTAAAGGACTTACAGGAAGGGAGCTTAGAAAGAAGGGAGTGGTGTTACATAGAGCAGCAGAATTTAAGAGATAAAACATAAATAAACTGATCAGTCTATGGGCAACATAACCCTTTCCCGTGTTGATACTCCATAGCCATGTATTTATCCGCAGCTGACATCTCTCGAGTACCTCCTATACTAGTACCCCCACCATTTTTTATTTTTCCTTACTCGCTCTCTTCGTCCTACGAATGCAGGCGCCACTTTCTAAGCGGCGCCACTTCGTGTAGCGACTCCTTACGGTCAATACATTGGCTTCAACCCTACACTCCGACTCTTATTCCGCCTCCTCTACGTAACTGTACATCACAAATATGTCATGTTAAAATGTTAAATCCTGTAATTTTCACTGCTAGACCTTAGGCTTCAAATTGAAGCCGACGCGCTTCGAACGGCTGGCCGCGTCAAATTGAAGGAGAAGAGCTTCAAACGGTGCCCCCCCCCCCACTCCCGCCGGAGTCTCCCCCACCACCACAGCCGGCCGATCCCCAGCCCCGGCCCGCAGCCGGCTCGGCTCGGTCAGGCTGGGCTGGCTCGGCGCTGGGCGGCGCTCGGCTCGAATTGTCTCGGCGTTGTTCGACTCATCGCCCGACGAGGCGGTGCGCGACGAGTCGAACGACGCCCAGCGCCGAGCCAGCCCAGCCTGACCGAGCCGAGCCCCGAGCTGGCTGCGGGCCGGAGATGGGCCGGCTGTGATGGTGGGGGAGACTCTGGCGGTAGTGGGGGCACCGTTTGAAGCTCTTCTCCTTCAATTTGACGCGTCCAGCCGTTCGAAGCGCGTCAGCTTCAATTTGAAGCCTAAGGTCTAGCAGTGTTGACTCTATACAAATGTTGAAATCCACTTGAATGATTTGAACATTAGGACGTCCCACGTCCAGTTTGTGTAATTGTTGCTACTGGAGGGCCGCTTAAATGACAATTAATACCGAATGGAGCCATTGCACAATAGAAAAAAAATATCTATATCCGCAAAAGTATTAGATTTCTGCAATATGTAAGAAGAGAATCCACCAGCTACTGTCCGAAGATGATGATTCCCTTTACAGGGGATGCAAATTTTATCATATTCAAACCTCTCCTTATATCGTCAATGTAAGAACTCTTTATGTTCAACCCCATATGTTTCCCTACTGATGTTTTGGCGCCTAATAACAAAAAATTCCTACACAAATTTTGTATATTCAACACTGTTTTTTTTTTATAGAAACCTTTGTTTGCATACATTGTACCTGAAAAATGGTTGTATACGTGAGCTTACAAAACAAAAATAAAAGGAAGGTAGGAAAATTAATTATATTTTTATCTATAACTTAGTTCTTGCATGAAAAGCAAGAATAATGAAGTTTAGCATAATGAAACAATAATGTTCTTAACATTTAGTTTATTATAAGGTGTAGCAGAAATAGCATAATTACTTACTTCTTAATAAAATTTCAGAAGTGTCAGTATATTGATGTTACATAAAGAATTTGAAGTATTTATCTCAGAACCAGGGAAAAATGTAGGGCGACCTGTATAAATAGAGATGTGTTAGGGGTATCAAAAAAATGTATTAAACACTGATTTGCCAAGCAATCAAACAGAAGGTCTCAGAAATCTTCAACAACTGGTAATAAAAAAGGATGACCGAAGCTGTCACGCACTCTGTGATAGACCCCTCTTTGATCTTGTTATTTTCGTTTGTATCAACGTACCTTAAACCATTAATTGAATAGCCAAGAGAAAGTACAAGTGTGCTTGGAACAAAAACTTTTTGTACAAGATATTTGTATCAACGAACGAAATGGCTATCTTAAACCCTTAAACCCTGAATCTTTATTTACTGCTCATTGTGTTGACAGTGACTCTAAATTTACCAAAGTGTTTGTGTTCCTTCAGAAACTAAAATCAACTAAAAAACATGATTGAGACAACAACACTCCATGTTGGTATATTAATACACAAGTTCATTCCGCTTTAATCTGTATACTGTACGAGTAAAGCCAGCAAAACCAAACTTGAGAGTAAATATTGTCCTTCGCTCAAAGCACTGTAAATATCGTAAGTTATTTGTGAAGGGAAACCTTGAAGAAGCTTCTTGTACTTTTTGTCACTTCAGTACAAGTCTTGTTTCCTTTTTTTTTTGGCAGGCACAAAAATGAAAAAAAGAAATGAAAAAAACAAGAAATATATGAACAAAGGTGGCCAAATGTAAAATGTTACTGGGCTAGGTTTCCTTGCATAGAAAATATCCCTTTCTTGAATCAAAAGAATATGAAAAACTACATCAGATAATGTTACCAACGAGAACAGTTATGAAAGTGCCAAACAGCCCAATAGCAGTATGAATAAGCAATACATCAAATTGATGACGTTCTGACTCCAATTTTCAAGCTGAAAGTCACTTTATGATACATTAAATTGGTAGAAATCCCGAATTCAGATGGAAGCTTTGCTGGTTATTGGTTCAATTAGTGAAAGTCAATCGCATTATATGTGTAGAGGATGACATTAACAAAGTGTCATAAATATTATTCCTTTTCTATGACAAACACTTTAGAACAAAATTTGTCAGTAGTAATAAATGTTCACAGAAAGCACTAGCAAAATGAAACGTTATAGCATAATGTGATGGTCACAGTAGAACAGAAATCAAAGATTTTAAACAACTAGTAAGGTTACAATAATTATAATAGGGCGATGTATAGGGAGTGATAGCATTAAAGTTCATCAGTTTGGATAAGAAATAATAAAGCACCCACCCAATATGTTACGTTGGGGAACACCGTAATCATTAACTTAAAAAGAGCAACATAGTCTTTAACAAAAGTATCAAAGAGAATTTAACAATGAAAGGTTTCAATTTAAATATGAATAACATTATAACATAGTTATAATAGAAATAAAGAAATATGAAAAGCACTTGTGTCCTGTAACCAGTAAAGCATGTCCTGAATTTATGAGTGATTTGATCTTCCAAACAGTCGGGGCAGATCTGAAACAACCATTTGTACAGTTGAACACGGCCAGCAATTCAAAAGATTCCTTAACAGATGGTAATGATTTAGCTTACAATATCTCTCGCACATATCTCTGAGAAAATGGATTCTGGACACAAAAGTGAGCAGAAGAAAGTAAACACGCGTTTGCGAAACCGGGAATGAAAACAGCGGAATCGGGAGAAGTGACGAGAGGAAAGATGTGCCATGATCAGTAGGTGGAAGCTTCAATTTATTCCTAAACTGTAGTAAAACTTTTTACAAAGTCACTGAAAGTTGCTTTCCGCACACACACCAATCACGGCTCAGCAAGGCCGTCCCGACACGTTTCTTTAGAAACGGCAGGAGCCGGGCTTATAGTCTTATGCCGGATGTTCGTTCGTTCGGACGTATGTACGCCGAGTTATCGTTCACAGAAAAACTTCAAATTTGGATAATAAACTCCTTTTCTAACGTAGAATCACTTAGGTTGGCAACAATTTTCGATTTGTATCGCATTTTTGAGTCATGAAAATTTGTGTTTTTGTTTTTTAAGGTTAGGGTTGGCCGCCACGCGCACACCATTACCATAGCGGCGCGCACAGGGACGGGCTCAGGTTAACGATTTTAATCGTAACAAATTTATCTGTTATCGGGCACTGCTAGGCCGAAGGCCTCCGCAAACGCCGCTGGCAGGCCAAGCTGGCCAAGTCCCCCTGTCGAACCGAGGTGCCGCTGGAGCGCAGCGGAACTGGCACCGAGGTTGAAGGTAGGGACGGGCCAGCTTGTTACTGTACCAGACACGCCTCGCTCACGGCTTCCACAGCGTGTTAGACTTGAAGCGCACACACCCCGCTCACGGCTCAGCAAGCGTGAGCTTACTGTGGAACACACACTCCGCTCACGGCCGAGAAACCGTGTGGTTACTGCAGTAGACACACCCCGCTCACTGCTCAGAAGACGTGCGATTACTGTAGCGTACACAGCTTGCTGACGATTAGGGGAGCGTGCGATTGCTGTGAGACACACATCTTGTACAAGGCAAGGAAAGCGTGCGATTAAGGTATGTGTGTTTCAGTTTACGCTAGATTCTGCACCTTTTGAGACGTGCGGGCACGCTCTTTCACACTGTCTCTGACACCCAATATTAACAGCAATAAAAGATTGATCTTACACTCGGTATTTTTGCCAGGGAATTAAGAATTACGAAGCCCAGGTCCCCCTGGTGGACGATCGCTTTCACTTTGCGGATGTAAAAGTACAAGATCTTTTTAAGGCTCTAAACTCTGTTAACGCCAATGTAGCTAGTGTTGATAACATTTCTGTAAAAATGATCAAGGCCTTTACTAGCTGAACTGTCTTCCCCTTTCTTGCACCTATTAAATATCTCACTCGTCAGGATCTTTGCCTGTGTAAATATAAAGATTTTCGACCAATAAGTATCCTCTGCACCTTAGATGTAATACTTCAGAAAATTGTTAACAACTAAATAACTGCGTTCATGTCTGCCCAGAATCTGCTCCACCCCTTCAATCCGGGTTCAAAGCCGGGCATAGTACCTCCACAGCTCTGCTTAAGGTCATTGGAGATATCCGAGTGGCCATGGGTAACCGAAAAATAACCCTGCTTGTGTTGTACGATTTCAGCAACGCCTTCCTATCTGTGCACCACGCACTGCTTCTCGCGAAGCTGAGTCACCTTGGTTTTTCACATGCTGCAGTAGGATGAGTCAAATCGTACCTGGAGAATAGGCAACAATTTGTAATAGCTGACTTCATCCTGTCATCACTTATTTGCCTTAGCTATGGTGTACCGCAGGGTTAACGACTTTAGCAGGGTGCCTTCCAATTTCATCTGTGTGCTGATGACCTGCAAAATTATCTATCATTTTCACCGGAGAATATGATCCAAGCAGTTACAAAGATCAATGAATCAGCAAAGCGACTCCCTGAGTACGCCAGAGGCCATAACCTCGCGATGAATGGGAGCAAGACTCAAGTTATAGTTATTGGTAACTCCAAACTACTCAATAAGTTACCTGCAAATATACCTAATGTCATTGTTGAAAATATCCCGCTTCCATACTCCGACACTGTATGCAACCTAGGTCTAATAATAGATCAACACTTAAATTGGGATCATGCAGCAAACGTAACAATAAAAGAAGTTTGGCAGCCCTCCACAGCATCCGGCGGCATCAAAATATGTTACCAACAAATGTTCGTAAGCGATTAGTTAAGTCAAGTTTTCCCGATTCTGCATTATGGTTTCCTGTGGAATGCTTTTCAAAAGCTTTAAACGTCTACAAAGAGTCCAAAACGCTTGCGCGAGATTTGTCCTCGGGTTGCCTCGAGATTGCCACATGTCCTGTCACTTCCCCACTCTTAGCTCAACCTGCAACAACGCAGGAACCTCCATAGTATTTGCCGCCTGAAGAAGGTTATGTTCAAACACCCATTCATTTGTTTGAAAAATTGTCCTTTGTTATCAATAAACATAACCGTACTCTTAGAAATAAGCCTCTATTAAGACTCCCGATCCACGGAACTGATAAGGAGCGAGGTGCATTTTGGATAGCAGCAGTCGTTCTGTGGAACCACCTACCAGTGGAAGTACTAAATTGTGATACGGTCGCTTCTTTTGAATTTAAAGCGAAGAAGCACTTTCTTGAAACTGTTGTTAATAACTCGTAGTGTTCACTATTTGCCAACTGTCTCCGGTACTGTCAACTCTCTATGTATGTAGTTCTGCTACCAGGCCTGTAATCCAAATCTGACTCAATGATGTACAACTTTTGAAGACCTCTAGTCTTTTGTACAATTTTTCCTAAGAAATTCTCTCACTCTCTCTCTCTCTCTCTCTCTCTCTCTCTCTCTCTCTCTCTCTCCTCGCAGATTACTTGTACCATTAATTTCAATTTTTATCCACCTGTAACTCTAGAAGTACTCGGTCATCAAAACTGATGACTCGAATTCCCAACCATAGAACTGAAAAATATCATAAATCTTTCCTAATACAAGCTGCTTAAGTGTGGAATGACTTTGAATTATATAATTATACCCATCTATCCTGATTTTCCCTACGAAGACTGATGTTAAAGAACTGCCTCAATCTGTGATTGTAGCTTTTTCCTGTATATTAGCAATAATATGTACAAATATTAATTTTATTTTACATTTTTAGAGAGCGGGTCTAGGTTTTGTAGTGGGACTTACTAGTCCTTTTAAATGTGGACCTCAATTAACTCAATTTCAATTTCTCTCTCCCCTTGTCATATAATCGTGGTGAACACGCCACACAACTGCGATGCCCATCGACGTGGTCGCTCTCTGCGCCGCAGTGCAGAGCCGGCGAGCCCTGTGGCGCCCTGTGGCCTGTGGGATGTCAGCCACCTCGGGTACATGAATGCGAGAGTAGTATACGCGTCCCCTGGTGGCGGGTTGCGGGCTTGCCTACCTCCTAGGGGCATGTGTCATATTTCGATGACGTCAGCATGTCGCGTGCCGGGTGTCGTATGTCGCGGGCGGAGGCAATGACCTCTGCAACTGTGACGGTGTTTTCGCAGTGTTCTGCAGCGTCAGCAGTTTTCTGAGCTATGCATCTATCTCTGTCGCTCTCGTTAGCGAAATGTGTGTTCTCTCTCGCACTTATTGTGTTAAGCGTGGTGTCGTCTAGGTAGTACAGTGCACATATGCGATATGCGCCCCGAATTTTTCGCAGTGTACTACAGTGTCGAGCTATGCATCTTGCTCTGTCGCTGTCGTTGGTGAAATGTGTGTTCTTTCTCGCACTCATTGTGTTTTGCGTGGTGTCGTCTAGGTGGTGCAGTGCACATCTGCGATATGCGCCTAGATTATTTCGCAGTGTACTACAGTGTCGAGCTATGCGTCTCTTGGTTGGCGGTCGGTCCGGCGCGGTACAGCGCAGTCCGGCGCGGTCCGGCGCGGGCGTTTCGGCGCGGTCCGGCTCGGGCAGGAGCGGGCGCGGGGCGTTCGTGGGGCGGACGCGGGGCGGACGCGGGGCGGGCGCGGCACGGGCGGGCGGCTGGCGTGTTTTCGGCGCGGCGCGGGCGGACGACCGGCGCGTTTTCGGTGCGGTGAGGGCGCGCGACAGGCGCGGTCCGGCGCGCTCGGGAGCACCACATATGCTTCCGACACTGCCAATATTTGGTGCCAAAATTGCTAAACTAAACTGGGTGCTACAACTGCTAAACTGGGTGCTAAAGCTGCTAATCTGGGTGCTAAAGCTTCTAAACTGGGTGCTAAAACTGCTAATCTGGGTGCTAAAGCCTCTAAACTGGGTGCTGGAGCTGTAAACTGGTAAGTCTGAGAAGCATGTATGGCAGCTCTTCCTGTTTTTGTATCACCTCTTTATCCCATGTTTATTATTACACAGACTGAATGTTGTTCTCAAGTGGAGGAACCTGACCTATTATTACCTGGCACTGTTGTAGCAAAGGAAGCTGCACAATCAACTAAGAGGCGTAAGCTGGATGGAGCAAGACCCCTCATGTCAGCAGCATTGGTCACAAGTTATCGGCCTTGCACCTATTGCGGATTAAATCTGGCCCAGTCTGAGACCGGAAAAAATTACATTAATATGAAGCGTCATTGGGCCTTGAATCATGCTGCCCATTTATGTTTTGAAATGGGTGTTGAGGTAGACATTGAAACTGAACTAGTATCAGCAAAAACTTTTATGAAGCACCTCGACAAAATTGACCTAGTGTTTAACAGTTTAAACACCCATTCTTACAAATTGGTACCTGCTTGCAACTTCTTTGAAATTACGTAAGTCTTTGCCATGTCTTGTGTAATAGCATTTTAGCATTTACCTTAGTTGGACAACCAAAAGTCGCAGGCGACATGATTCATTTTAGTTCCTATTATTCAACATCTCAGAATGTGTCTTCATGGCTAAAGACTCCCTAGTACCTTTCGTTTTTGTTTTTGTTATAGTTTTTTTTGTGTTGCTTCCAGTGACACACCTTTACTTCCAGAAGAAGCAAGTGCTGATGAAAAGGAGGCAGTTTTCAATAAGTTTCTAGCAGAAGGAAAATCTGCATTCAAAAAATATCAGGTTGTGTACCTTAAGGGACTTTGCATTCCACAAAAGTATGAGGACCTACTTAAGCTGGATAAGAAATCCAACTACGATGATGTCAACTGGCAAGACGACCGCCCCTCATCCAGTAACTTTTCATTGCTTCAATACAACCTAACTGAAGATGAGAAAAATGCACACAAGCTTGATGTTAAGGCTCGGTCCTGAATGCTATTGTCGGATGGATGTAGAAGTTGATCCTCAACTTCCATACGGTCCATTTCTTTCAGTTCTCTCAGTAGCAACCAGGAGCATATTATTAAAACAATTTACCTATTGTCCAAGAAAAACTCATTGTTTGTTAATGACAAGTTCTCAAAACAAAAAGCTTGTACTTGCTTTAGCAGATAGTAATTTAATAAACAAATACTACAAACATTGAATGTTACAAAAAGTACAATAGTACCATTACAAACAAATGAAGGAAGTTGAAGGCTGGTGTTACAAACGCACAGGGTTTTGATTGCTGTAAATGCACTCTTTAATTCTACCCAGATGACAAAGATCTACACACAGAAACAAGCACTTTCTTAAGCGCTACCTCTATGTTCTCAGTAGAGCAAATGCTCTATCGTAGATAATATGACAGTTCATTGAGGAGGTATACAAGTGGGCACAGTATCACCACACAAAATGAAACAGTATTAATTTACAGGAAGTACGCAAAATATATCACACACAAGTCAAAATAACAGCAGAATAACAAGACACAACCAAAAAGTGACTATAAGTGCAAGCAGACATAATAGTTCTACATATAGAAATCTACTTTTACAAAGTTGATTTTGAACACACAATTAAGATATTTATTATGCACTCAGTGAATATTATGCGAAGTTACGTGTCACACTCCAAACTTGCTATGAACACAGTACGCAAAAGATGTCACACACACACACAAGTCAAAATAACAGCAGAATATAACAAAACACAACCAAAAAGTGACTATAGTGAAGTGCAAGTCAGCAGACTTATCTGAAAATAATAATTCTACATTTAGAAATCTACTTTTACAAAGTTGATTTTGAACATACAATTAAGACATTTATCACGCACTGCTAAGTTTAATTTGATGTAGACACCACAGGTCTCAATCTGATAGAATAGTTCTCCCTAATGCTGTTAAATATCTTCTTTTCCATGCATTCTATGAGTGGCCAATACATCTTAGAGACTTCAGCAAACAAAAAGCTGGAAGATTCAGGGTGTCGTTTTTCCACATGACGAAGCAAGTGAAGAAATTCTGAGCGGGAGTTGTCATTCCTTGGTACCATGCATGCAGGGCACTGAATAATTGTTGAACCCCGGAACCTGGGGAATGGAGATGGATGTCGTAACTCGTCGGAGTAAAGAGCGGCATAGTCCCTAGCAATTTTCCACAACTTCCTGGGGTTCATAATCTTTTTCTTCACTCTCTGCATTCTTAGTGAAAGCTGCTTTACTTGTTGGTCTTTCTTCTGTTCATTGGTAATGAATACCTTCTTGTCTTCATGTTCTTCAACCTTGATATTGTTCATATTCATTTCTTCAATCTGTTTGAATAAGGATAGGAAAATGCAATCAAATATTAAAATGCTGTCATCACCGGTTAAGTGCAAAGAACAACTGTAGATGGAATAGCAAACAAAATGCACTCACCATGACATCTGTCAACAGATTTGTGCACAGTTCAGAACACAGGGCTGGGGGACTGGTGACACCAACACGCGACTCATCTGGTTCTTCCTTCACAGTGGGATGGAACTGCAATGCATGCTCTTCCATGGCTGTCTGAAAAATAAAAACAAGCAGTAGTGATTAGAAGACACCGGATAAAAGTTTCAATAAACTAAAACTAAATACCTGATTGTGTTAGGTTAGGGAGCAAACTTGGCTTATGAAGATTAGACTCGGACTTCCAGAAATAGATACTGTCCACTAAATGACATACTTATTTCCTTTTGAACAGGCAATCCCTTTAACCAAGCGTCAAAAGTTAGTTTAGTGATGGGGTTTTCACCTTTCTTGGTTTCGGCACCGTCCGACGGGAGCGGGCGGCGGGGGAGGCAACCGCTCCAGCCAATCACAGCCGAGCAGCCGCTGCAGACGACGGCGTCCGCTTTTTGCCGCGAGAGGGCCGGAGTATTTCATGATGACTTTTAGAATGTATCTCGCGTTGATTTTAAAAATCTCGTGTAACCTTAGTCCTTAAGGATATTTACTACGAATCAGACCGATTCAAGTGGAAGTTGGACCTCACGTTCAGCACAGTTTGTTATCGTACAGTTACAATGTTGGGCAACAAGTGGCATTTTTCGATTGTTCATGTTTAGGTGTCTGGCGATGAGCTTTTTGAATTGCTGCTTGCACTCCACATTTGTCACACAGCAGTCTCTGGGATGGTGTTGAAACGGGTAGTTCCTTGATATAGTAGACTAAGCTGCCCATAGTTTATGGAGCAAATTTGGGGTGTTTCGATTGACATATGATTGTGGATATGAGGACAGCTTTACAGCAGCTCATAAATGAGGGATGGGGCAGGCAAAATAGAGGGTTCTTATTGTCTGGATGTCCATGGCATCTTTCATTCTATAGAGTAGTCCAGCTGCAGATCTGAGCTTCGATATTAGGCTATTAATGTGCTTATACCAGTTGCAGGTCGCTCATCTGTGCCTGCCTCTGTTTTTGATGAACAAGAGCAGTCCTGCACCCCCTGAAAACCTCCAAGCTTCAGGAATGATGGTGTCACCAGCAGCATCACCTCCAATGCAATAGGTAAACATGATAAATGGTCGCGTTATTACTATGGATTCTAAGTATAGTCCAATAGTACCCATAGTGCTCTGCCTTTGTTTGCCTTTTCAATTCTCTTAATTTTTTTGTTTTGTTTCTGCGCAGGTGATTCATTTTCTGGTTATGGCTGGCTCTGGTTTTGACAGTTGCAAAGGGATGACAGCACCCATGTGGTCCACTTGATGATTCCACCATGTCCTGATCCTGGCATTACCGGCAAAGATATAGGTATAAACAAATTAATAGCCCCGATTGGTTACTGTAAGCCAGACAGCATGGTATGAAGGCACAACGTCTGATCACATGTTCCATTAGGTCAGAGCAATTGTGTACTGATAGTTTTAGAGGCCTGAATTTCATCCTTTTGCTGGGTGACTCAAACCAAACTTTAAAGGCGGTTGAAATTCTTAAGACCACCGCTGTTATTTTTTGTAAGGTCTAAATGTAGACTTAACTAAGAGTTTTTTTTAATATTTTTTTATGTTTTGCTTGTGTCTCAATGGTTGATATATTTGATTGCAAATGTAATTCATTTTTATTTGTAGTGATGTAAGAGTGGGAAAGATTATTGTATCGTCAAGAAAATTTGACATATTTTTTTTTTCTCATCTGCTGTAGGTTGAAGATAGGGTGAAGACAAATTGTATAGATGGTCGAAACACATGGTTACTTTTAGTATTGAATACTTTAAATGAAGTTCTAGGGTTGCTGGCTCCTATAGACCTATGTGTGAACAGTCATACTGTGGAAAGAAGGTGATTGAAAAGTATGTCACTAGTAAAGTGATGGGCTACGCTCTAAAATTTAACTTTATTGACCATCAACAGTATGCATATCAGTCTACAAGAGGCACAGAGACCTTATTGAAGGATTTATCTTCTTATGTTAATTATGAACTCAACAGAGGTGATTATGTCATGTGTCTATTTATTGATTTCTCTAAAGCCTCTGATGCAATAAATCATGTGAAATTTCTGGAGAAACTCCATGGAATAGGAATAAGAATTATAACCCTCCAATGGTTCAAAAGCTATCTTGGAAAAATGAAAGTCCGTTTTAAAGATATTTACTCATTATGTCAATTAATATCTCGTGGTGTTCCGCAAGGCCCTGTGCTGGTCCCCTTATTATTCATCATATTGAAACTGTAAAATCTTTATTTATGCAGATGCCATTGTCTTGGTGTGCACTCACTTTAATTTAGAGGAAGCAGTGCAGCAGGATTTCAATGAAGTACTGAAATGGACTCATGACATCTGTTTAATCATCAATGCTATAAAATCTAAGGTAATGTTAATTAGAAGGCCCAACACTGAATGTTTTACAAGACCCATTATTCTCTCCCAATGATTATCATTGCTTGCAAGGCAGGAAATATGAATCTGCTTGTGACTGCAAACCTTTGGAATTGGTCAACTATTTTGTATACCTTGGAATCACTCTAGATAGCACCTTCAGTTGGGCTAGTATTCAATCCAGAAGGCTAAAAAATGTTAATACAATATATGTGTGTATGTATATATAATGTAGTGTGCTGTACTTCGTAACACATTTGTAACTAATTGTGATGTAATCAAAACCTAGTTCTGGTGAGAACTGTTAGACAAGGAATCTTCCTTAGCAGGATCTGTAAATGTGAAAAGTGTGTGTGATGAGGACCAATAAATCAAATCAAATCTTGAATGCTTGTGCAACATTTATGAGACAGAGTATGACTAGAGGACGTTCTATGCCAGACGTTCTATACTCCTGCATGTTTCCATGAGAGATGAATACCCATGGGTAATCACTCAAGCCGGTCCTGGTCTCATGCGGGCTCAATTTTCATACATTAAAAGCATATGTGTGAAGTGCTGTAAGTGTTGTTGTTCTTGAAAGATTTTTCAGATTTATATGGTTAGTCAGCTGTGTAATTTTCTCTGAAATATTTTCTGTGTTACGAATTTAATTAAGGACTTCATTTTACTGGTTTTATTTGTTAACTGTTATTTTTTTGGCTGATCAACAATAAAAACTTCAAACATAGCTATAAACTGAAAGCATAATATACTTGTGGCTAGAAATCTATACAACTATTCATAAAAGTTATGTTTGATCCGCTAATCTGAGTAGCTCTTATTACTTTGACTACAAGATGTTATAAGCGAGTGAATGTTGCCTTTGGCGTAGATTATTAATGTCTTTTATAAAAATGTTGTAGTATTAGTTTCTGTACATGGCAGCTTCTGCACATTAGAAATTGCTTTTGTATTTTGTTGTATTGTTTTGTCCTAATAAATCATTATAAGCATTCTGCTTGATGCAGTTATCAACTGTCCTTAAGAGAAACATTAGCGGAGACCAATGTTATCTGTCACTGTCCTGATTGGGTTACTGTATTTTAGAGGGAACTGAGGAGAATTCGGAAGCAAAAATTCAGAATTGAATTATGTTTTTATTTGCAGAAGCATGAAGGGCACATCTCAAGACCCTATGTGTTGTTTTAATTGTAAACCAACACCCCACAACGCCACACAGAATGTTCTTCATTTTCTTTCTTTTCATTCCCTTTTCTTGCTGTTACTTTCGTCATTGTGACCATCGTTCTGATTTGCTGGTCTCCTGCGATATGGAGGTTTATACAGTTGGTTTCTCTCTCTCTCTCTCTCTCTTCCGGGGGCACTTATTGACTGCTCAGAATCAGTACTCATTAGTCACAGCTTAATCACGAAAAGCCTAGCACACTCATTATCAGGTTCAAAAGAACAGTGAGCCATATCCTTTGATTGTTCAAGGCCAGAGAGTAAGCTTTGATATGACTCCTCATTTCCAGCTTGTGCAGATTTCAAATGGAAGAACGTAAATAAAAAAATATTCACACAGTTACATTTATTTCAAACATTTGAGAGAAAATTACGTCAAAACCAAGGGCTGTTACAGCACCAAGAGCACAATCACTTAGCAATAAAGTTTCAGTCCAAACGTGTTCTTAATTGGTGAGGAAAAAACAAGCACTTTGCCTTGAGGTGTGAAAGAGGAGTAGGAAATAGGCTGCCCAAACAACGTCATTCATTTCATTTAGAATGTCATAAATTAAATTGAAATTATCAGAACAAGAAAAACTGTGTACTTAGACCTCTCAATGGCTTTCAAGGACCAATATATGACAAATCAAAAAAAAAATATCTATAAATGCCCTTAATGGCAACTGCCCAGTCTCTGCAAAATCATTTCAAGTTATAATTTCACTACACAGTTCACACTCAAGAAAAACAATGATCAGTATCCCAAATCACCATAAATTTCTTCATTTCAGCTAGTTTGTAGTGCACCAAATTTACTATTGTATGACAAAAAGAAGCAAGAATAATGTATTCGGTGACACTCTTTTGACAGCTAAAGAAAATAACTTGTCCAGAAAACAGAATAAGGACATTAAATGTTTCTTTAATTAAATTAGAAAATCAACTGCCACACCGTCATCCACTTCCGTTTCCTTGTTTTAGAGCTAGGCTCTGATGCTGGGTTCCTGTTGGTACAACAGGAACATGTTAATACTCATCCTCACAAAATGTAATTTGGTGTAAGAGGCTTAAACTCACTTAGCTGCCGGTTGCTTTGAAGTTTCTACTTTAGAGGCTCTGCCAGGGCTTTCTAGTTTCTCCTGACACTGATTGTGCAGCAGTCATGTCAACTTGCTGGCTGGAACAGAAATAACATTCATTAACATTTGGTTCATATTTAGCAAACAACGGACAGATTCAAAGTGTAAATCTCACCTGGTTCTTGGGTGTGGTATGCGCAACATCCTCTGAGCTGATACTCCTGAATACTCCTCTGTTATCACAGATAAAATGGTATGAGTACTCTGATTCCAGAAACAGGTATTTTCATTTTATCATGCATTTTCCATTCTATCATCCCATTGTTTGCATTGAACCTTGAGGTTGTCCTTCCGAATGTTCAGTGACAAATTTTCGCAATACTTCATCTGGACATTTGGAACACTTCTTATCATTAAAAAGCAAAACAAAAAAGCCTGAGTCTCCATAGCAACAAACACACATAACCCCACTGACAGTACACAAAGAATATTTTCGTTATGTAACTGAAACATGGAGCTCTGATACATTTCAAAATTATCAAAATAGCTTTAAGAGCGACATATAACCCATATTAAAGGAAGTCAACGAATATTTGATGGCACGGTGCATTATAGGAATCGGGTTCTTACAATAGCAAGTGCTGCAGCTGCGGGGGGGGGGGGGGGGGACGTCGCTGGATGAGAAAATGATACTACGTACTTCACTGAAATCTTTACCAGCATTCCGCACGATCATGTTCATGCGATCCCATATGTTTTCACCTCCTCCTTGTAGATAATTTTCCTAGCTATGTGGTCCCACGTGTGGCGACCACTTGTCATGAGCCCAATAGAGCCGGCCCCCTCGATAAGGTACCCATCACGGGAGGGGGAGGGGAGGTGAAGGCCATCGCGCAAATTTTCATAGTGGTCCCTCCTTCCAAAATCCAGAAACAAGCGCTGGCGCTAAGAACCCTGCGTAGGCACCTTTTTCCGTGGCAATCCGTTTTTCACATTATTTCGGATCTTAAGTGGGCTGGAAAAGCCGGCTCGTTCACCGTTTTTATCATTTATAGACATTTTCAGTGAAAATAGGTAAGTTTGAACGCGGGCGTCAAATTATTGACCTTTCTCTTGGGCTTGCGTGCGCACTAAACAATGGCCTGAGAGGATTTTTTTGGAGAAACCAGAATCAAATACTGTATTTTACACTTGGCTCATGTGGAAATGCTTTGTTTTATCTTGTTTTTAGATAAGCGATATAGCTGGCAAAATTTGTCTGAGTGAAGATGTGGTGGAAGATTGTGTGCAGGCACCGTCAGCAGTGTCTCACTCCACATACAAGTTGTGACTATGGTATTTCCATGAGGAATTTGTGGAAGATGGGAGGGAGGTGCAGTGGTTGCCAACAGGAAGGGAATAAGCACCGCCTCATCCATCCTGGGACGACTACCTCCCATTCTTGTCATCCATCTTTGAAAGGTAACGCATTTTATGTTGTACACCGTGCATGGGCTCCTTTGTGAATACTGTATTTAAGTATTTGTTTTGTCCTGTTCACTGTCATCTGTGAGACTAACATGCCTGCATAAGGTTCGAAAAACACTTTGATGCTTCCCTTCATGAGGTGACAAAAAAAATTAAAAAATGGTGTGGACTTGGACATGACTGAACATTGCGTGGAAGGGCTACATAGCACCAGTAAATACAAACTGAAAGGAGTGATCGACCACTCCAAAGTGGTCATTACAAAGAAATGAGCAATAAAGGAGACCGGTAACATTTTGAAACTAATTATCAAGTTATTGAAAAGCCATAACAGATGGGCGCTTATTTTACCCTTAACTGATAGTACTCAGTTACTAGTGTTTCCTTTGAGGAGGAGCACTGTTCATAATACTTGCTTTTCATATTGAAAACTTAGGGAATGTTAAGTGTCTTGGTGCGTGTGTATTTGTTGTGTTTCTTTGCTGTACTAGGTTGTACTGCTTTGATGACACCAAAGTAAGCGGCAGTGCTACCAGACATCTGTGCTCTGATGCAGGCTATGGATTAATTTATGAGAAGGTTTCAGACAGTATTGTAGCTCTTCCCTTTGATCTTCCCAATGTTTCAGTGCAAGATATTCTTAATGCTTCCACAGCTGAAGCTCATTCATTGAATGTAGGATGTTATCAGATTTACATTTCACTTTCCATACATACTAATTGCAATTAATATTTTTTTAATCTTTTACAGTACGGGCATGATGATGAAGCTGTCAGTGTATGCGAATGTATGCGCTTTGATACAGGATCTTCCATTATTGATTTTACATCTGGCATGGATTCCGCCTTCTGTAGTGATGAAGATGCTGCAACACCATCACTTACTTGTACGAGATCTCTCCAACATTCAGGTATGTTTTGGAATTTGTTTAAGGCCATCCGACCGAAAAAAACTTTTTTCGATAAATCGACAGAGGACTATGAGTTTAGTCATTGCCCAAAACTACACCACCGTGCGTCGTTTAGTTTAGGCGCTAGAGCGCTGCAAAGTTGCTAATTTCTCAATTATTTTCGATCTCCGTGCATACACGCCGCGAAAACTAGACGTCGCAGCAAGACGGGACTTTGCAGGGTGGTAGAAAATTGTCCATACTAGCGCATGACGGGTTTCAATCGGCCCTTGAAATTCCAGGAGGATCCCTGGAACGCCTTGAACAAGGCCTTGCGAAACACGCGTTTTTTGGTGTCAAGGAGTACCTTCTTTGGGATGAAATTTATGTCATGCGCTAGATTGAACCTTCCTCTACCACACCCCATCATCAGAAAAAATCTAGAAAATTTTGCACGGCTGGCGTGTATGCACGGAGAAGTCATGTTTTGCCAGTGAGTTCATCAGTAGAGAGAGACAGACGGTCGTGTTCTCTCCTTGTTGCACACCTCCCACACGACTTGAGTGGGTCTTCAGCCGCACCAGCTCACATCCCCGCTCGGCTGCCGGGGTCCGCGGGGTCCTTTTGTCCCATCCCAGATCTCGGCGCGTGAATGACAGGGGTCGCTCATAATTTATGGCCTTCTTTCGACGTGCAAATTTAAATCCAAATATCGCATCTACATTGCACTCATCTTGTTCGCGTTAAAATGCCGTGCATAGAGGTCTAAGTACCAAGTCTGTGCGCCAATTAGAGCTGAGGTACGAGAGATTATTTATTTTTGTGAATATTGCCGTTTTATTAAGTGACGAAGTGGGGTCTGACAAGATCGCCTCAAATCGGCGAAAAAAAGCGTCAATTACATCGTGTTTGGTACCATTTTAATCGCCAACTCGCAAGGATATTGAAATACAAATCCATATTTTTCCTACGTTCAAATCTCTGTTTCTAACTTTGACTCTGAAAGACTCGCACTGCCGCAGCGCACGTGCGCGACTAATGCGGTGCCTGCAGTGAGTGTAGGGGGCCCATAGACTTTACAATGGGGTCGACGACATGCTGTCCGATCCCTTTGCACTTCCAAAGTTCAAATTTTGACGCGACAGTTTTTTAAATTTGAAATTGATCCCAATGTTCTTAACACCTCACGGCACTGCAGTTGCGTTTTTGAGGCGTGTTCGTACGATAATTTTGAGCCGAGTTGACACGCCCAAAATAGGAAAAGGAGGCCCCGGATCTCGGAAGACTGCGGCAGCAGGACCCGGAGAAGCATCGGCGAGGACACCGGCGCGGCGGCGTTGCCACACTACATGCAGTAACTGGCATTCTCCCCCAAAAACGATGCAGCCCAGCCCGGACCCGCGCCGCCCTCCTGCTCCAAGTGGCGAGTCGGTCGGATGGCCTTAAGCTACTGTGCATGATTTCAATTTCAGCACTAACTAACCTTTCTCTCTTTTTTTTTGTGTGTGTGGAAACACTGCAGCTTCCGTTTAGCCATGGTTGTTATTTTCTGTTTACAAAGGTATGGATTTAACTGTGCAGTCCACAGGAGGTGGCATATTGGTTGTGGATTTATTTTTTGTAGGCCAACTGTCAGGAGAATGGACAACTCCAAGGACATTCCTCCAGAGTTGGTGCTCTTGCCAACATTGGTTGGGCACCACCAAGAGGTTTGTACCCTTTGTGTTATTATGAATGTAATTTCTATAGATCCTATTGATTTTTTTAAAAAAATTCTTATCTTTATTTGTTTGCAGGTGTGTGGCTTGAAGTGATTGTTAGTGGTCTATAATTCACAATCTTTGCTGCACCTCCCCCCTTTTTTTATAGAGGGTAATTACTTAACTTACCTTGAACATATCTGGGAATTTTCCAGTTTAGAAGGAGGAATTTGTAGCATACGGGCCAATGGAACTGCAGTATGCTCAACAATTTGTTTTTTGAGATTATTATATATGTCATCCGGATCTTACAATCTCCTTATAGAGTTTAGCATGTTGAAAATTTTAGTTACTTTTATTGGGGTTGACTGTTCGTGACTTTAGACATGTGTTCAGACTGATAAATTTTTTGAGTTACTTGTTACACTTTCACTTTGTTGTTATATCCCAAATGAGTACAGTAATAATAAATAATGAGACATCAAAAAGTTTGCAATTATCTTGTCTTACTTTATTTACTCTTCATAGAGAACGAATAGAAGTAAATATCAGACTTTTTGGAGATCATTTTAAAGACGCCTGAATGGGAACATTTGCGGAGGTGAGGGGGTGGCAAGGAGAAGGGAGAAGATGGGAAGGGGGGGGGGGGAGAGAGAGTGAGTGAGAGTTGCAGCCAGCGTCCACCCCCTGGGAGACGGGGCGGGGAGAGATAGAGTGAGTTAGAACTTGACTTTGTCGGTGTTGTTTCCACCAACCGACCGCATCCCCCCCGCAGCCCCTTCGCGTTGCTGAACTGCATCTCATATGACAACTAAGATAAGACACCCCGCTGCCCCCCTTCCCCCTGACTTGGCTCTCTTTACTTGACACTTCGGTGTTTCGTCTCCTTCGAATCCTTGGTGAAGTCCTCCAAGCCCCCAAGCCCTGCAAAATTGAAGACAGTGAAAAATAAATCCACCAGCCGAGCACGCGCGTACGCAGGATTTCGGTTTACCGCTTTATGCCAATTTACAGGCAGAATGCCGTGTGGGCTGACTACCTTCCGGGTGGCACTCTTGGGGCATCGCGGGCTCTTGGAGAGGATCACGACCCCTTTAGAGACTTTAGGTTGGCAGGAGAAGCGCAAGTTCCCGCTTCTCTCGCATCCCCCTTATTCCCCCGTTCCCACGCTCCACCCTGCTGCTACCGCTGCTACCGCTGCTCCTACCGCTGCCCCGTGTATACGTATCCTGTCCTGTCCTGTCCTGTCCTGTCGAAGAAAATGGAGAAAATTGTTGAGTAAGTTAGTGAAACCTATGCAAGTAGCGTATTTGCAAGACGTATTGCATTATGTCAACAGGTGCGAGGCAGGGTATGCTCCGATCTGTGGTGTGTTCCCACCCCAACCTACCCCAACCTTCAGCCTATCAATGGTCGTGTTTATATTCGTACGTCCATACAGCTTTGTCAGCGTTTGCTAATATCAGTATCCCTTTTCGGTAACGACATAGTCATTTTATCCATACCGGTTCGCGTATCTTATGAGGCCCAAGCCAAACAGGCCTTACTGCTTGGTCCGCCTTGGAGACCGAAGACACCTTTTCCCCATCCGTGTGCGCGAGCGATAGGGCGGTTCCTCCGAAAAGCGACATCGATTTCATTAAGTACTGACAAAGCTCTATGGACTGATGTATTACGAACATTTTGAGAGACCAAGGTGAAGTTATACGTAGCTGGGATAGGGCTCTCGAAAAATTTCACAACAGCTCTGAAATTAGTTTTTGAAACTAGTTGATGTGGCAGAGAGTAATAGGGGCCTCAAATTAAAATGAATAAATTCCAATTATATTTTATTAGAACTAAGGGTAATTTTGTGTTTACTCAGACGCCTTTGGTTGATGTCTCTAAGATACCAAAAAAATTCGGATACTTTTAAACTTTAAATTGTCATTTAACTTGTGACATACAACTAGAGCAGAATAGACATTATGACACAGCAGAAGAGAGATTTCAGCATTGTCCAATGACCCCTGGGTTATGTGAGAGAAAAAAAATAAAGACATTTTTAATATAAATGAACTAAAGTAGTACATACTGAAGGTCTCGGATATTACGTGTCTCCCCATTTAGTATGCAAATGATGCAAATCTCATAATATCAGGTCTGAACTTAAAAACTACAAATGAGAAAGCAGAGTCAATCTTGAACAAAATTGCTAACTTCTTAAAATATCTAAATCTTATTGTCAAAACGTTTAACACTTATTCAATGCTATTCTCGGGTAAAGGCAATGATAACAAATTGAATATACAAATCGATAACCAATTGATAGAACAGACAAATAATGCAAAATTTTTAGGCTAACATTTGGAGAGTAATTTTTTTTATCTTAATCTTAAACAAAATTAGAAAAGGTATCTTTCTGCTCAAACAATTATCTCTTAAGGCATGGTATGAAACCTCAATCATAAAAAATTAATTGCAGTATCACAGATTGTTTAGGCATTAATGAAGGAAGCTATTCTAAATAAGGATCAATTGCATTACATCAAGAACGTTATGTCAGTTATATTTAGCAAATTAATCTGTCTCATTGTGAAGAAGCCAACCGTTATCTCGGCCAGCTCCATTATTCCTGTAACTCTTCTAGTCATACATACCGCTGTTGTGTGCCCTGCAGAATCATTGTACAGCTGGACTACAAGCTTCAAGAGCTGGAGCAGCAGCTTCTTCGGAGTCTTGCAGCAAATGGTACGATTATTTCCGCAGTTGCACCGGCTTTACCATCTGCGGACTCGGAACCCCCTGAGCCATCAAGCTCCATGGCAAGGAGGGGCGCGGGCAGAGGAACTGATCCGGGCCGGCGAGAGAGAGCGGGACGGAGAGACAGAGAGAGAGAGGTGGGGGAGAAGAGCAGGGATCCGGATTCGAATCCCACCAACCGCAATGTTTTTTTTTGTTTTAGTCAAGAGCAATGTGAGCGTCTCCCCGAGGAAATAAAGCGAAGAATAAACCAAGGGGAACGCAGGTCATATTTTCAGTCTTTGTTTTTTATCCATCATTTACATATACCATTGTTATGTTATTTTTATCAAATTTTATTGTTGGCATGTTAAAATTTTAATAAATGAGGTTTTCAAAAAAAAAAAAAAAAAGTCTGTAACATTACATTCAACAAATTAGTCATTGCTTCAAGTAACCTATTTCTATTGATGTAACAGAGCCAATGGAAATTGAAGAGCAGAGGAGACAAGAGAGTATGGATGTAGATGAGGCAGTTGATGAGGCAGAGGAAGTTGGAGAGGAGGGGAGAGATTATGGACGTCGAGGAGGCAGAAAATGGTACGATTATTTCAGTCTGTAACATTACATTCAACAAATTAGCCATTGCTTTAAGTAACCCATTTTCATTGATGTAACAGATCCAATGGAAATTGAAGATCAGAGGAGAGAAGCAAGTATGGATGTAGATGAGGCAGAAAATGGTACGATTATTTCAGTCTGTAACATTACATTCAACAAGTCAATCATCGCTTAAAGTAACCTATTTTCATTGATTTTACAGATGTTCCATGAAGTATTTAAATTAATTAAATTAAGGTTTAAATGAAGCCTGTCGCCTGTACTTTGCGGGATGGAAACTCTTTTCCCAGACAGAATAATTTTGCATAAGAGGTGTTCTAATCAACAATTTTATATTAAGAATTACACTTACCACTGGTTCTGCCATGGCAAACGCCGGGCGCCGCGCCCGCGTAGCTTCGGTTTCTTGGTGCACTGAATATTACTGCATTCTGTAAACTAACCACACGTCACTGCTAACAGTACTACACATAACCTATGCGCATAGCGCCCAATGTAACCGGAAGACCCCGGTCCATAGACGCAGCGTACGAGAGTAGATAGGACAACCTTTTCAGCATGGGTTGGATTTTACGATTGTCAATTTCGTATGTTTTGACCCTTTTGACGATGGCTACTAGACAAGGCAGGTGACAGGTGACAGCAGACGACCAAGGGACGGGCAGACCGAGCAGACGACCGGAAAAGCTGGAGGGGGAGGGGACGAGGGGAAAGCGACGTCACTCGTTTACAATCTATTTAAAAGACAGGACAACCGAATCCAAAGTTTTGCGGGTATTTTTCAGGAAACCAACTATAATTTTGGGATTAAAATGTTTCAATGATTTGTACTGGACATAAGTGCGAAATTGACATCAGACAACCTGACAACCTCAGACAACTACCCCCCCCCCCCCCCCCCCCCCACCTTTTCCTTACTTTGTTTTTGTTTCAAAATCACAACCCATATTTTTGGGGGGCTCATCCGAACACAAATATTTGGCCGCCTCGGCTGTGTCGTAAGTAGTATGACCCCCCCAGGTGACCTGCCGCCATCTTGTCCCCCCCCAGGTGACCTGTCTGTCCCCAGGTGACCTGTCTGTCCCCAGGTGACCTGTCTGTCCCCAGGTGACCTGTCTGTCCCCAGGTGACCTGTCTGTCCCCAGGTGACGTGTTTCTCAGATACCCCGCTCTTTAGGGGATGTAACCTAACCTAACCCAAGGCTGATGCCCCATTCTCCCCCTCCTCTTTTGGGGGTGTAACCTCAACCTAAGCCTAACCTAACCCGTGCCCCCAGGTGACCTGTGCCCCATTGTGACGGGTAGCCGGTAACGGTCTGAACTTGTCTTAACCTAACCTGCCCCCAGTCCCCCTCCCCCTTTCTTGTGGGGGACGGTCCTTAAGGAAGGAGTTCATGAAATTCAGATTATGTTCGTGCCAGCGAACGCAATCTGACATTTTGTGAATACCTTTATTTCCCCTTCCCTTTGTGGTGGTGGGGGGGGGGCGTAACCTAAGTGTAGATGGCAGGAGCCTCAGATGAAGAAAGGACATGGATCCGCTCGAACAGCTTCGTGCTGACCTGGAGGTTAGCTCCACGTCGAGTGAGCACGACCACGACAGCTCTGTAGAACTGTCGATGAATGTGTCTGGGTCTGGGGCCCTCTACCTTTCGGATGACGAAGTAAGTACAGGGTGGAGTGTCGCGTCGTTTTAAACTGAGGTGTGATTCTTCTGTTTGTACCGTGACGCGTCGCGTCCTTTGTTTCATCGCGACCAGCATCGGCTGACAGGGTATGCTTTGTCGCTTGCTAAGGGGCTTCGTGCTTTGCTAGTGTATAATTAGAAGATGTTAAGATTTTTGTTCGCAACCGTCCGCGCGAACGCCGTTGCCGGCTGTTCCGCCACGCCGTGGCGTGGTGCGCTGTGTAGGGCTCTGAGCCCTTAAGATTACGTGAAGTCTAAGTCAAGGTTTTCTGTGGCCTGTTGTAGAATGTGCAGTACCTCCAGGTACCCTGGAGGCCCCGTCGGCGGGCCGTGAGGCTGGTCTCGGAGGACGGGGTAGGTTGGGAGATTCGTTTTCTGAGTTTCAGCTAAAATCTATCTCGCCTGTTAAGTGTTTTTACATTGCCTCCGTAGTCCACGTGCGTGTCTATGTCCTTTGTGACGGTGTTTTAACGCGTGTGCTCCTTGTTGCCGAGACGTGTGTCCGCGCGCGCGTTGGTGTGCGCGTCAGTGTGCGTTTGCCACCATGGGTGCGAGAAGGATGAAACGAGACGCCTGCGTAGCGTCGCTTGGGGCAGGACATGCCACGCCAGTCAGCCGTAGCGAGCCAAGCGGCTCCTTCGAACAAAGAAGTGTTGCAGTGGTAGCGACAGCGTATTCCCTCGGAGCTTCTCGCTCCTTCCCCACTCACGGCGAGGTGAACTTGACCTTGAATGCGCTCGAAGCACAGCTGTGCTGTAGGGATCGTCCGTAACTGCGTGGCGACAGCAGCCCTCCGTGCACCCGTGTCGTGCGGGCTGGCCTATCTACAAGGCGTCGTCTTGCATCGTCTCTCCACTTCGACCTGCTCGAAGATCGAACTACACCTTCGCGCCCTCTCTCCACTTCGACCGAACCTGCGCCGTCCGTCGTCTCAACATGTGTAAGTGACGGGGAATCGAACCTCGGTTTCACCATGCGTTATCGGTTTGCGTGCATGAAAGCCGTGGTACTGTCTTGTGTTTTGTTAAAAACACGATACGATGCGACGCTTTTTTTACGTTGCGTTTCGGCCCCTCCACTCATCAGCTGTTCCGACAAGATCGTGGTTACAGCTGCTGGGCGGAAGGTCCGAACTCGCTCCTATTTTTTCATGTACATGAAACTAATAGAGTTTTGTCCGATTTCAGGCGGCGATCTCGAGCCCGTGGGTGAGGGCGCCGCTGCCGCCCCCACCAGCTCCAGCAATCACCACTAGCAGCAGCACCGCCAAGAGCAGCAGCGCCAGCAGCAGCAGCAGCAGCGCCAGCAGCAGCAACAACAGCAGCAGTGCTGCCACCCCTGCCGTGGCTTGCCCTCTGGCAGAAAGCACCCCCGTAGGGAGGTGCAGGCCGTGCCTAGGGTGAGTTCTTGCACGCTTCCTCCACAGTTATGTCCTATTACGCAGTGACTCACAGCCGCGTTTCCTTTACAGAGGCTGTTTTCTGTCCCGGAGGCCGCAGGGGCGCACCCAGGGGCAGCGGCAGAGCCAGGGGCTGGGCCAGGGGCGGGCGCTGCGGCACCGGCAGCGCCGCATGTCGTAAGTTACATCTACATTACAAGCTCACGTTTTTATTATAATATCGGATTTCAATTTCTATACCATCTTTGTTTCAGAGTGTCTTCGACCGTGTCGTTGCTAGTGCGTTCAACCGTCTGGGGCCGCTGGTGCGGGACCAGGGGTGCGGTCACAGGCGGGGACGTGGTCGTGGACGTGGGCGGGGCCGCGGTTACGGCCATGGCTACGACCCGCAGCCAGCAGCACGACACCCTGTGCCACCCCCACCACGCTACCCTGTTGCCCCCTTCCAAAGGGGGCATAACTACGGGCCACGTCCTACGATCCAGGGGCCAAGGGCTTTCCCCAGGGCACCACCGCAACGCGGGGTCATTCGGGGGTCGCCCCAGCCGTGGGTGCGACGGTGGGCCCCCCGTCCTCCGCTCTAGAAATGTGTTTTTTCTTTCTATAGTTTCAGTTTCTGATAAATTGTACTAATTGTACTAACGTACTAAAGATGTGTTTTGTTTCTATAGTTTCAGTTTCTGATAAATTGTACTAATTGTACTATCGTACTAAAGATGTGTTTTGTTTCCATAGTTTCAGTTTCTGATAAATTGTACTAATTGTACTATCGTACTAAAGATGTGTTTTGTTTCTTAGTTTTATGCAATGGAAAATTCTGTATCTAAAAACTCTGTTGTATTTTAAATTAATTTCCTTATACTACCTCACACGAATGATACTTTGTAACTTCAGTCTTTTTACGAGTCTGGCATCGTAGCTTATCAGCTTTTAAATCTGGCAAAGGAACGACCAACTCACTCAATTTTGCTAGCTATTTCCAACTGCGCCCATGAGGCAAACTAGCTGCAGTCGTTACGATTTTTATTTTACGTGGAAAACCCTATCCCCAGGAGGCCTATACAAAACCACAAACTTGCTTTTTACATTTGTTTTTTCAGTTTTAAAATTTTTATTTCTTTCAACTTTTATTTGTTTTTATTCTGTTTTAGCAATTTTTTTGTGAACAAAAAAATCTTTACACGAAAGAAACTAGAAGTGATGAGTTGCAGCGCCTAATTTGAAGGCAAGCCACAGAGCAACACGTCTGGCATTCTTTAAAGCACAGGAGTAATTAGAGTATCTATCGTGAACCTCACTGTTACACTCTGCTTCTAATTTTGGCAGTGAGTTTAATCTGGGACATTCCAGAAACTCTGCATTTATGATTGGAATGGATGGCAAAATGGTTGAAAGCACAGATTTCTTTTCTTCACCTTTAACATACAGATAAGTAAATGGGGCTGTCATAGCGGTAATAGTCTCCTCTAATTTACTGAATTCAGTGTCACCATCATACCAGTCCAAGCCATGAATTCTTGCTGTGACAAAAGTGTTATGGCGCCTGACATCTTTCGGTAGATAAATTTGTTCATAAGGCGGTTTGAAAGCTACAACACTAAACACATCACCATACTCTGATGCTGAGTACACTGCAAACTCTTTCACTATCATTTGTCCGTCCTGATCTCTCAACATCTGCATATCGCACACTGCATAAGCCATGGCTAAGATTTAGTTAGTCTTTACCACACAAACGATTTGAATTCTGATGACCTTCCCGGCCACTGTCGTCGCATTTATAGGTGAGGGTTAGTTCTGATAACCGCCGTTAGGTGGCAGCACGCGCTGGGCGGCGCCACAGTGCATCCCACTGATCAACCAATCAGAACACTTGGATGACGTCATCGAACAAGATTGAACACGCTTAGGGGTGGGATGGGTAGTGGCGCGGGAGGGGAGGGAAGGGAAACAAGTTTGAACATGTCTGGTGCAGAGCGGGAGCCGGTGACGTCGCTTTGTTGCGCTGTGATTGGTCAGCCGCACTGCGCGCCGCAGCGCCCCCCGGTGTGTTGCGCGTGGCGCCGTCTAGCGGCGAAAATCGGAACCAACACCACCGCATGAAAACGAGCCTCGCCGTCCAGAGAGCATCAGTCATTTCGTTGTCGTCAAATGCACAAGTGCCTTACGCATCGTTCTCTCCAAGTGTCAACTCACTGTTAACTGTCTTTCTCAAGACAATTTTAGTAAAGAGCCGCGTAGTTTCTTGTGAAGAAACTTTTTTTGTCTCTTCAAGACATTATTCATCTGTCTCTTCAAGACATTTTCTTATTATCTTTAAATAATGGAGTATCTTGTGCTAGATATTTTGAATGAATGGGAAGGCGGCTGTTTTTATAATGATGAATATCTTTCTGAAGCCTACACTGAGTTTCTCACGGCTCTCTTTGATACTCCTGCGGAAATATTGCAAGACAAGCGTATTCCTGCATTTTTAAAGACCGGATTTGAGGCTTACCTACGGGTTAATGCCGGGGCTGATCGCCATGCCGCCCTAACCTACAGGCTGGCTCTGGCGATGGTTGGCGGCGGAGGTGCTGAGGCCGAGGGTGACTCACCCCCTCACACTTCTGCGTCTGTGACCGCCACGCCCCCTGCCCAGCCGGCCCCGCGTCTGTTCCGACCGTGGGAGTCGCCGCGTCGCTCTCCGTCCCCACAACCCGGACCGTCCCGCACGCCGCCGGGGTCACCCCAGCCCGGTCCGTCCGGGGTCAAACGGCCGCGGGAGGAGGACGCGGACACCCCGCAGCCTACCATAGAGATCGTTGAAACCAGGGAAAGAGAACTGAAGCGGTTCAAAACGAAGTTCCGCGAAGAAGTATTCGCGATCAAGGGGCTCGGGGACACGCTGCCCTCCGAGGAGCTCATGACGGGGCTCTTTGACACGATGCTGCAGAGGCAGCAGGAGGCGGTTGGCGCGAAAGATAGTGACCGTGCTATCCTTGAAATACAAAATGCGGAGAACGCAGAAAACCCCCTCTGGTTTAGCATGAGACGCGCCGATCAGATAAACGGCCGTGTGATTATCGACAAACTGAGCAGGGTTCTCAACTCGAATCAGTCATTTATGTCTGAGGGACTGCTAAGAATCTCCTACATTCACATTCCTACGCCTGAAGCGGGCGGGAGACGCACTGACCCTGTCGCGAATGAGACTATGGAGCAGTGGCTTGAGAGGAAAGTTGCTGCCAAGCAAATATTCTCCCCTGATAACACTAACGATTCGATGTGTCTCGCGCGAAGTGTCGTTTTGGCAAAAGCTCGCGGGACTATGCAAAAGGAGGCGTTTTACAAAATGAAGCAGCCAGGGTCCGTTCCGCAAAGGAAGGAGGCGGAGAAGTTGTGTCAATTGGCACAAATAGACCCTAGCGAAGCTTGTGGTCTTGATGAGGTCCGCAAGATACAAGATGCAATACCAGATATCAGAATCTGTGTTTTCACAGATAAAGACGGAAGGGAGTGTGTATTCAAGGGCGAGTACGCGGCGGGAAGAAAGAATATATATCTCTTACTTCATAGGGAGCACTTCTACGCAATCTTTTTCCCTTGTCAAGCATTTAATAAGCGAATGATCTGTGAGGAATGCGTGAGATTTTACGATAAGAAGGGAGAGCATAGGTGTGAGGGGCACTGCTGGCGATGTTTCGGTCCCACACCGCACGATGGGCCTCTGCGAAGGTGCACAACTTGTTGTCATCAACTCGCTGGAGATGAGTGTTACGAAACTCACCGGACACTGAAACTGACATGCACTCAATTCACGAAATGTGAGACCTTTAAATTTTGTCTCGCGTGCTCAGAAAGCTACACTACGCTGAGGGGGAAACAGCATATGTGTGGCTTCATCTACTGTAAATATTGCAAGGAAAATGTAAGAGAGAACCATCTCTGTTATATGCAGGGATGGCAGGAAAAACAGAAGAAAGAAAAATATAAATACGTAACAATTTACTATGACATAGAAACAAGACAGAATGATCCTGTGCAGGGAAAACAGGACACATTTGAACACAAACCAAATCTTCTTGTCAGTCAAGCAATTTGTGATGAATGTTGTTCATTCCCACAAAATGACTATTTTTGCACCGTGTGCAAAACAAGACAACAGGTGTTTCATAATCTTGATAACCCTGAAGTAAATGTGATGCGTCAATTTCTTGACTATCTTCAGTCTTTCCCTAACAAGACTGAAATTCTTCTTGTAGCACACAATGCTCGCAGTTTTGATGCTATTTTCGTGCTCCAAGAGATAATTGCACGCAAGCTGAAGCCAGATCTTATTCTCCAAGGGGCAAAAATTATTTCGATGACGATAGGAAATTGGAAATTCATCGACTCACTAATGTTTCTACCTATGCCCTTGAGTGCCATGCCAAAGTCATTTGGGCTCCATGAGTTGAAAAAGGGGTATTGGCCTTTTCTGGCGAATAAACCCGAGTTCTACGATTATGAGGGCCCTCTCTTGGACCGTGAATATTATTGCGCTTCAGGTATGAAAGCGAAGTCTGCTGCAGAATTTAATTCATGGTATAAAGAGATGACAGAAAAAAATTATGTGTTCAATTTCAGACGTGAACTAAAAGAGTATTGTATATCAGATGTGACAATTCTTCGCGAAGCCTGTCAGGCTTTCCGAAAACTTTTCGAAGACATGACTGGGTTTGACCCTATGTTCAACTGCATCACTCTTAGCAGTGCGTGTATGTGTGCATTTCGCCGCAACTTCCTACAAGAGAACACGATAGGTATTGTTCCACCTGGAGGATACCACGGGCGAGGGAAACAGAGTCACATCGCCCTTCAGTGGCTCGACTATGAGAGCCGCAAATTGGGACACAAAATACGGACAATCTACACGGACAGAGAGGTGTCTGTTCTAGGCAGGAGGGTGGATGGGTACGTAGAAATTCCCAAACCTGACGGAAGTGTCGAACAAAGAATATACCAGTTCCACGGGGACTACTGGCACCAGTGCCCGAGACACTTTCCTCCAAATAAAGAATCTGGAGAAAATCGATATGAACAGACAGTCAGACTAACGTCGCTTTTCAGAAAGGCAGGCTATACTCTTGTGGAGAAGTGGGAGTGTGAATGGAGGACAGAGATGGAGTCTGACCCCGATGTACAGGATTATTTCACAAACCATCCCACCACACGTGTCCCACCCCTAGTTCTTCGGGACGCGTTGTGCGGTGGTCGTACAAGTGCCCTCCGCTGGTACCACAAAGCAGACTTGGAGAAGGGTGAAAAAATTAAAATGGTCGACGTGGTGTCAGAATATCCAAACGCAAACCTAAGGGGTGAGTACCCCTATGGGCACCCCAAAATTTATTTGGAGGGAGACCCTGATATGCCTGACGTGGATCAGTGGAACGGGATGATCAAATGTACTGTCCTCCCTCCTCGTGACCTTTTCCTCCCCGTCCTTCCCTACAAGACAAACGGAAAACTTATGTTTCCGCTATGTCGGACGTGTGTGGAGGCTGAGTGCGAAGACCTCTGTCAGCACGATGACCCTACCCAGCGTCAGCTCACGGGCACATGGTGTGCACCTGAACTTCTCCTCGCACTCCAAGAGAAAAACTACCGCTTGGTTGCCACGCATGAGGTACACCAGTACCCTAGCACGATGAAATACGACGCGGACACAGGGGAGAACGGCCTGTTGTCTGCGTACGTTAGGTGCTTTTTGGCCCTCAAAATTCAGGCAAGTGGATGGCCTGCTGAGTGCAACACTGTGTCGCAGATGTCTTTAAATATGATGGCATTACTATTGATCCATCGAAGATGGAGTATAATGCTGCGCTAAGAACTCTTTCTAAGCTTATGGCGAACTCTTTTTGGGGAAAATTTGGGGAAAAAACACTACGCCCCAAGACAGAAATGATATATGACTACGGAGACCTCATGACTATCATCACTGATCCTAAGAAAAGGGTAAGTGGCTTAGTACCACTGGGGGAAGATTGCCTCCAGGTCTCTTGGAAGCCAGTAGATGACAGTGAGGAGTCCCTGCCTACCTCATCACTTTCACTAGCAGCATTCACGACCTGCTTTGGCCGATTGCACTTATATCGGTACCTCGACATTGTTAGAGAGCGAGCTCTCTATCACGACACAGATTCTGTGGCATACATCAGCCGTCCTGGTGACCCTGATCTTCCCCTGGGCTCCCACCTCGGGGAGCTGACAGACCAGATTGAAGAGGACTATGGCCCCGGGTCATTCATATTTGAGTTTGTCGCGGGAGGGCCAAAAAATTATGCATACAAAGTAGCTGTGGGGGGAACATCAGCAACGTCAAAGTGTGCATCAAGGTCAGAGGAATTAGCATAAATAAGTCCTGTGATGATCTCGTCACCTTCGATAATCTGAAGGCAATGGTGATGGGAGATCAGGGCAAAACAGTGGTCCCCATCCCACGTCAGATCGCTCGCCTGCCGTCATGGAAGGTGGTCACACGTGCCACCTCAAAAAATTGGCAGGCCCTGAACACCAAGCGGCGACGCATAGATATGGCGCACACCGTACCGCACGGCTACAATGTGTGGCACGAGGAAGAGGCAGATGACCAAGAGCTGCTGGAGGCTTTCGACGTCCTCGCTGACTCGTAGAAGAAATGTTGTTAAAAAACTGAAAATAAAAAATAAAAACTAATATAATAATTAAAAACACAACAAAAAATTGTGTTCGCGGTTTTGCATAGGCCTACGGGGGAAAGGATTTCCGCACAAAAAATCCTAACGACTGCATTCAGCGTGCCTCATGGGCGCAGTTGGAAACGCTGATCGGGTATAAATAGAAGCTCTATGCAGGGAGTTGTACAGTCCTAATCGAACATCCTTCCACGATGGATTTGAGATTCCAGCATCCTTGTACTGCTCTCATCATCGGTGGGACAGGGGCTGGGAAAACTTACTTCATGAATCGTGTGATAGAGCACAGAAATGATTTGTTCGACACGGTCTTTGATCGCATCATCGTGTACTACTCAGAATGGCAGCCTCTGTATGAGGAGTTGGCTCGTAAGCACCAGGTCGATTTCAGACAAGAGCTACACTTAGGTTACGCCCCCCCCCCACCACCACAAAGGGAAGGGGAAATAAAGGTATTCACAAAATGTCAGATTGCGTTCGCTGGCACGAACATAATCTGAATTTTATGAACTCCTTCCTTAAGGACCGCCCCCCACAAGAAAGGGGGGAGGGGGACTGGGGGGCAGGTTAGGTTAAGACAAGTTCAGACCGTTACCGGCTACCCGTCAGAATGGGGCACAGGTCACCTGGGGGCACGGGTTAGGTTAGGCTTAGGTTGAGGTTACACCCTCAACAGAGGAGGGGGAGAATGGGGCATCAGCCTTGGGTTAGGTTAGGCTAAGGTTAGGTTACATCCCCTAAAGAGCGGGGGGATCTGAGAAACACGTCACCTGGGGACAGTCAGGTCACCTGGGGACAGACAGGTCACCTGGGGGGGACAAGATGGCGGCAGGTCACCTGGGGGGGTCATACTACTGTCGTACACAACTACGAAGAGTGAACAAGGACTACGAGGTAATTGGTAACTGAAGAAATTGTACTACGAATTACATGTGTTAGGGATTTAAAGGCCAGTAATATTACCGGTAAGATTCGGTAAGTTACCGTTACTTACGGTAATATTACCCGACCTCGAAAAAAGTGGTATTTTTAGGTAATATCCAGACTTGCGAAACTCTGAAAATTAGCTGTGCTTGCTGTTCCAAGTAGTGAAAAGGGTACTTCTTGGTCGTTGCCGTCACTGCAAAGGCTGAATCTACTCTAAAACGCATCCTTCATTATTATTTTGGCATGTTCAAGCAATTATCTGACTTCTCGCTAGAAGGCAACCGTAGCCATACTCAATCCTTAATTCTGACAGAAACCAATATTTCAAGTGATGAAACGTCTGAATTGTTCTAGCACATCAAGAATTGCCTGCATTGACTCTGACTACTGTTACGTGGAAAAACGTAGAAACACATACTATTTTATCAAATACCCGCTGTAAATCCATCTTTCTTATTATTACCAAAAATACCCGTAACTTACCAATCTTTCCTTATCTTACCGTAAGATTGAATCTTACCGGTATTTTTAAATCCCTTGTGTGATAGATATTTACTCGATTTTACTTGGTATTAACTTGCTTTTCTCTGCTTTCAAGGAATGCCAACTTCGAGCAACAGACGGTTTAACTTAACAGCACACAATACTACAACATTTGATAATTAGTAGGTAAGGTAAAAATTATTCTGAGAATTATAAGATTTCTTATGTATGTTGCTGGTGCAGCTGGTTCTATGACTAAATCCATATGAGTTCCAACAGGAACAGGCTCATCGACTGGCGGTGGTGGCAGTTCAGATTTCAGCAGTGAGTACATACGTCCATAGCAGCTGAGATGAAAACAGCAATTTTGAAATGCAGCGTCATATGTACGTTCTACATACAATACCTCCCGATACAAAAGTATTTCTTACAAAACTACATACATTTAAAAAAACGTTAAAAAACATTTACAAAATTGTTTAATTTGAAACAATACAATTAAATGTAAATGCACATCGTTTGCCTTTAGAGCTTTCCCCTCGACACTTTAGGCATAGCGACCCTCCTGTAATTAAGTGAATTCAATAGCAAATCACTGTTTTTTGCAAACACACTAGCGGCCTTTTCAATATTAATGGGAATATCCCACTCCATGGAGATGATCATGAGGCTCTCTAGGCGTCCATCCCCCATAGTCGTCCGTTACTTTGTTTTTATCAAGTTAAGCTTGGAAAAGGCTCTCTCTGGTGTGGTACTAGACACAGGCAAAGTAACACAACGGGTCAAGGCAATGGAAAGAACTGGAAATGATTCATGCAGGTTGCTTAGACAAAATACTTTGAAGATGTGCAACAGGCTTCCACTCTTCTTGAACTGCTTTGAGGTATTGGCGTTCTTGCACTAGGACGTGTATCGTGACATATCGCCCACCACGCGGATTAGTTGTTATGCGACGCGATGTCTTAATGTTCCCAGCAAGTCGCCAGTTGTGCCTGTACCCCCTCCCCCTAAATTGCTGACGTAATAAGTGAACGCCGCCTAGCATTAAGCCAGCAGGGGCGGGGCATGTTTAAAGAAATGCTTCGATAATAGGTCAAAGAATCATTAAACAATGCCTTTTCGTACTTTCAAAACAAAATAGAAGAATTAATGAAAAAAGACGCGCCGTTTTCGAGTGTTGGGAGTTGGAAGTTATTTGTGGACGCGGGGACGGAGGACAGATGACAGTGCGCATTTTATTCAACGTTCATTATCATCCTCACATCTGTTGCCAACAACTACCACCAGAATGGGGAAAAACTGGTGATTTTAGAACATTCTTACAATATATTTAAAAAAATAAAATCATTCCAGACATGGTAAAAAACGGGTCTCTTGCCCATTTTCTCCTTGTTGCAAAGTATGACAATTTGCTGACCCATGTCCCTTGTGAAGAAAGAACTTTAACTAGCCAGAAAAGCTATGCCACTTTTAGATTTGATGTTTCATGTCTTAGAAGTCACTGATTTCATGCATGACAGCTACTATGGTTAAATTTGGTCTATCAGTATTCTTCTGTACACCCTGTACTTGTGTTTTCTATGTATTACCCTGTATTTCCATGTACCTAATTATATGTTGTTTCTCTTATCCTGGTGTTCTTATTTCTATTCATTTAAAACAAACCACTAGAGTAAAGTTTGCATAGGAGGTTTGAAGGCTGCACACATCTAGGGAAGAAAACAGAAACTTAAATCAAGTAATATAATGCTCTTTGGAAGAACTTTTTTTTTTTCTTTACTTAATCCAAGAATAGGTTTTTGGTTAAGACAAAAATATTCTTGTGCCTAGAATAATTTCTATAGTCACTAGTTTAAGAATAACAATTTCTTGCCAGAAGAATAATCCTAAGGCACGCAAAAACAGCACGAGTCCAAGTGCATATTTAACCCAAGGTGGCAAAGCAGCCCAGAATTTATTTCGAAACGGTGGGGATAGAACAAATGTGAATCTCAACTTGATCAGTGTATAAGAAGACTAAGTGTGACCTCCATGGGGTTTTCATGACAGTTTGATGTGAAAATAAGAGCCCAATGTTACATTACATAGTTAATTCCATAGTGAATACCAAAGTCTCTATGACAATTTGACTTTTATAACACCCAGAAAAAAGACTTCTAGATTTAAGACACGAAATCCTTTATTTAATGCTCGTTTCTTTGATTTAATCCAAATTTGTCTTGAAGCAAGTTTAATGTGATGCATGCAGTTTGATGTGTGCACCCTACCCCATACCCCTCTCTTTACTTCATTCTTCCCTTTCTCTTTCTTTTTTCCCTCTTCCCTTTTCCCTTTCATTTCTTCCTTCCCCTCCCTCCTTCTTTCCTTCCGCTACCGCCACCCCCACCCACCGCGACCAGCCACCACCCCCTTGACAGGGGAAGCAGCCGCTCCCCCTGCCCCCCCCCCCCCTCTGGGCGCCACTAGGGCGGCGCCAAGGACATGAGAACCTACCCGGTGTATTGTTCCCGAGGCGGACCTGCCACAAGTATACCGCGCAAGAGGACAAGTTCATACTGCAAAGTTTAATAACTCACTGGAATGAACGACGAGTGTTTGAAAACATCACAACGGTATTTGCATTAATTCATTATCTTTTGCTGCAGCGTGTGCAAGCAGGTATCTTACAATTTTGAATTTTTCAGGATTTCAATAATAATTTTAAATTTGCCAAAGACCACCAATGCCCTGTTTCTACATTTTAAGAAGCTCAGAAACAACACCAAGGTATTCAAGAAAGCGACAGAGAATATGCCGGAGGAGGAGGTGGAGAAGATTAAGAGTAGGTAAAACGTCTATCCCACCAGGAGCCATGTCAAACAACAATAAAGTTTCCTACCTGGTGGGTCTGCTGGACCAGTGGGACCAGATAAAGGCAACGTTTGACCCGGAAACTCAAAATATAGAAGATATAGTGAGACATCTGGGAGCTGAAATCGACAATGTTGTCGAAACGCTCGGTAGCTTCCCGGAGAATCCCAGGGCGGAAGAGGTGGCGGAAGAGGTGGTGCAGGAGCAAGCTGCAGTCAACAGATATATGGATGATGATGGTGTCATTCGTTCCGGTTTCGGGGCAACATCGCCCGCTTATGTTTTTTAGCAGATGATACAAACCGTTCGCGACAAGGGGCCCATAACTAGTCCTGGTGCATCGCATAAAAAACGCTAATTGTGTCAAAATGATACGTACGGTTTGCAATTACAATTACCTGGCTTTTAGCTAGGAAGACTCGCCCAAAACGACTGCTTTAACGGCACCAGCAGCTGGCACTAGGAGACGGTCCCCTTGAGCAGCACTGACTTTTCCGAGGGGGGGGGGGGGAGGGGGGGACGTATCGCTTTAAGTACGATTATGACACTTACACTAATGCGGGTTAAACTATTCGTTGTTCAAATTGTACGAATTCGATGACAGTTGAATAGACTTTGGACCAGAACTGAAAGTGTGGCCACCCTGAATGCCAAGACACCAAATGAACTCAAATTATCGGCTTGGAAGGGCTTAAAGGGCTG